>PVLD010002597.1:124279-161436 GCA_004027595.1 Dinomys branickii | reverse complement strand
AAAAAAAAAAAAAAAAAAAAAGAAGAAAACAGAAACCATGGAAGAGAGGTTGAGAGCATCCAAGTTCCAGGAAAATACAGAAAAAAATGGGGCGGAGGCAGGGGCAGAATTGGATTGGATCTGATGAAAGACATCAATGTATGTATTTAAAAAACCATGGGCTGGATGAAGCACATGCTCTGTAACTGCAGTTACTGGGATGCCTGGATCAGGAGGACTGCATATTGAAAACCAGCCTGGGCAACAGGCTGAGACAATGAGACCATCTCAAAAAACAAAAAGGTGTTGGGCTGTAGCTCAATGGTGCAAAGCCTGCCTGCAAAGTGCAAGGCCCTGAGTTCAGCTCCTGATACAAACAAATAAATAAAAAAGGGCAGGGGATACAATGCAATGGTAGGTTACCCAGGTTCAATGCCTAGTGCTAAATAATAACAACAACAAACCCCACAAACTCCCCTTCAAACCCAGACCGCTAGACCTACAGAAAATCGCTGGAAAACACAGCAAAATGGAAAATGTTCCATTCTTACATTTGGGAATAATATGGAATATAAACGTAAGATTGAACAGGCTTGATAATTTTAAAACTAGTATTATCTTTAATAACCTTTCATTTCTTTTGCCATGATAAGTCAGTTTTGCTCCTTGGTTATTGTGGTAATTAGGGAGGTAGGTGTGCACTCAGTCAATAAACACACGATCTCTGGAAGAATGTCAAACGAACTGAAAAGCCGAGTGTGGCGGTACATGCCAGCATCCTGAGGTACTGAGGACTGCAAGTTCAAGTCTGGCCTGTAGAACTTACCGAGGCCTTGTCTCAAAACAAAACAAAAACAAAAGGCTGAGGATGTAGCTCAGTGAGAAGTCCCTGGGATCAATCTACAGTACTGCCATAAACCAAAAACAAAACAAAACTGAGAAGCAAATAATGTGTCTGATAATACACAGATTTAGAACATATAAATAACTGTTAATAAAAAGATGAATATCCCAATTTAAAATTGGGTAAAGGATGTGAACAACTACCTATAAGACATACAAATGGCCAATTAAATGCATTAAAAAAATTAACATTCTTAGCCATCAGCAAAACACATTATCAAAACCACAATGAAGTATCAGTTCATACCCACTGTGATGGCTATAATCAAAGATCATAACAGATATGGGGAAGGAGGGAAAAGATAATAACAAATGTTGGTGAGGATATGAAGAAACTGGAACTCTCATTCACTGTTGGTGGGAAAGTAAAATGGCACAGCTGCTTTGGAAAACAGGCTGGCAGTTCAATGGGTTAAACAAGGAGTTGCACATGGCCTGGCAACTCCATTCTTATGAATATATACTTAAGAGAAATGAAAACATATTTGGAGCTTAGTGTGGTGATGCATGCCTGAAGTCTCAGCACTCAGAAGTCTGAGGCAGGAGGAGTTTGAGGCCAACCTGGGGCTAGACTCAGAAAGACAAGTATTGCATGTTTCCCCTAATATGTGGAACCATAAATAAATACATAAATCCAAGATGGCCAAATAAAAAGGAAATAAGGGTGGGGATGAGGTAAGGCAGGAAACGGGGTTACGGATAGTACCAAAATGTTATATACATACATAAAAATACCACATAAAAACCTTATTAAAATTAATGAGCAGTAATAAAGTATATTAGAAACATGTTTATACAGAAATTTGTGGACAGATTTCACAGCTGCATTATTCTCAATAGCTAATAGCAGACACAACCCAAATGTCCATCAGCTGATACAATTATTTTTTTCCTTTCGTACTGGGAATGGAACCCAGAGTTTTGCACTATACTACATCTCTATACCTGTTTTATTATTTTTTGGGGGGAGACAAGGTCTCACTATTAGTGCGGGCTGGCCTTGAATTCATGGTGGTTCTGCCTTAGCCTCCCAAATCCTGTGATTACAAGCATGTGCAACCATGCCCAGCACTAATGTACTAATTTTAAAAATCTAAAAATAATCTGAAGAAAAAAGTGATAGCTAAGGGCTTAGGGATGTAGCTCAGTGGTAGAGCACTTGGTTATGATGTGCAAGGGCCTAGGTTAGTCCTCCAGCACTATAAAAACAGATGAAAGCTAAGATGTTTTAACATGTAAAATTCATAAACTTTTTCCATTCGTTTTCCCCAAGATTGTGGAAGGCAAAGTTTTTATTTTAACTTTTGGCAGTATACAGTAAGATTTAAAAAAGTATGATTACAACTGGGCATGACAGTGCACACCTGTAATCCCAGCACTTGTGAGGCTGAGACATGAGCACTGCCACAAGTTTAAGGCCATCCTGGAATACAGTGAGTTTAAGGCCAACTCTGGAATACAGAGTGAGTGTAAGGCCAACCTGCACATAGTGAGACCCTATCTCAAACAAAAAAGAACCCAGGTAGAACACATAACAATTAGTATTGCCTATTTTGGTGTTCATTAAACATTTATAAAGTTGTCCAGATCAAGGTACAAGGTAAAAATGTCAGGCTCCAAATCTGCAGGAGTGAAACAGTATCACAGAAAAATATGCATCAAACTGGCCCTATACTCAGCCAGTTCAAGCAGAAGAGTCACAATTTCTAGGCCAGCTGGTGCAAGTTAGCATGATCCTATCTGAAAAAAAATAAAAAGGGCTGGGGATATGGCTTGGTGGTAGAACACTCCTGAGTGTAATGCTTTGAAGTTAAAAAAAATGATAATAACCTCAAAAGTTATAACCCTAATTTTAAGTGAATGTAACAAGGGTGATTAGGAAGGGAAAAGTCAGTTTACCCTATTCCCATAATCACTACTGTTAACAGCATCCTGATTTACATAAACGGATTCAATCGATATCCATTAGGGACAGATGGCTTAAAAATTACCTTACTTGCACTCATTAGAGGTCATCCTTTCTTCTGTGGTGCTGGTGATTGAATGCATGGGCTTTACAGTAGGCTAATACCACCAGAAGTTTAAAAAATTTTTTTTATATTGAGACAGTCTTGCTAGGTCACTTTGTAGCCTAGGGTGGGATTGAATTTTTAATTCTTCTGCCTCATCCTTCCAAACAGGTAAGATTACACGTGTGTATTACCATATCTTGCTATTATTTAGGGTTAGAGGAAATTAACAAAAACAAATGTTACTAGAACTGAATCTTGGGCTATAACACATGCAAAGTATTAATGCACCTGTGTAACAGATAGTTCTGATTGTAAAGGCAATGTCTTAGACAAGTGGGTTCAAACTAGGTGTAGTGGTGCACCCTTGTCATCCCAGGACCTGGGAGGTTGAGGCAGGAGGGTCACTGTGAGTTCCAGGCCAGTGGAGGTTATCAGTGAGTTTAAGGCCAGTCAGGACTACAAAGTGAAGCCCTGTCTCAAAAAAACACAAACAAAAAACCCAAAAAGTAGGAGGCTGGGCATGATGGCACACTTCTGGAATCTCAGCACTCGGGAGGCTGAGGCAGAAAAAGTGCCACAAGTTCAAGGCCAACCTGGACTACAGAGTGAGTTCAAGCCCAGCCTGAACCAAAGGACAAGACCCTGCCCCAAAACAAACACACACACACACTCCAAACCAAAACCATAACCCAAAAAAGTAGGTTAAAACTTTAACTAGGCCACTACCCACTTACAGGATTCTTGGCATGTCATGTGCAATATAGTGGTTAAAAGGATATATTATACTCTGAAATACCTGAATTTTAATTCCAACACTTATGAACTGTGACTGTGACACTGGGCAATTACTTCACCTCTCTTATTTGTTAGCTTCATTTTTACAGTAGTCTCTGCCTCCTAGAGATGTTAAAGATTTGTTAATACAGTATTTACATCACAGCCTGATCACAAATCTGTATTTGCTAAATAAAATGGGCAGCTTGGAATATCCATTTCACAAACTGTCACGATAATGAATATAGACATTTGTAAATTATAAAAACAAAACACTCAAACCACCCACAAACAAGAAGGCGACTCCATAAAAGGTTAGGAAACTACAATATTATCCCTATCTCCCTGCGATTTTTCTTTTCCAGTAATGCAGACTTAACCAAAAACCTCATCTGTGCTAGACAACTGATCTACGACTGAGCTACTCCCCCTCTTTTACACTGTGATACTGGGTCTAAGTTACCCAAGCTGCTATTAAACTTACCAAACTCCTGCCTCAGCCTTTCAAGTAGATGGGGTTACAAGTATGTGCCACCATGGCAGGCAGATTACCTTATTTAATCTCCTACAACACCTATAAAATTGCTCTGCTGCGGGGAGGGGGAGACAAAAAGGGCTAGGGATATAGCTTAGTGGACAGGACTTCGATCCCTAGTACCGCAAAAAAAAAAAAAAAAGAAAAAAGAAAAAAAATAAATTCCTCTAACAACAACGGTCATCTTCTCCATGTTTACCAAAACTGGAGCATCACTTTCTAGAGTCATAGGCCTACTGCTTATTCAAGAAGTCCGCTATAAAATTTACTCTGTCCAAAAGAGGATGGAAATTACCTACCTCAATTTGAGTTCCTTTTAACAATTACAGCGACTCTCCATTCCCCTTCCCCCAAGAAACACAAACAAGCTATTTTTTGGGTTTCCTATCTTTATTTGTGATACTTACTTATAAGAAGTTTTGCTCAAGTTCACAATTAACAAATAATAAGAACACACTAACGTGCCCCAAATATCCTGTCTTTCATAAACCAGAAACAGAATCATAAAAGTTAACACTTGGGAATCTCATTAAAAATCCTCACAGACTCTTTTCCCATTTGCAAATGTAACCTACACCTCATGAAATTTCACATTATTTAATGAAAATGCCAACTAACACCGGATCAACTATTCAAATGGAATTTGAAAAACGATACCATGGTACAAGAAAAGACTAGCCAACAGGCGCAAAGCTGGACTTTTCTTTTTTTTTTTTCTTTTACTGAAATGAACAACCAAAGGTTGTCACGTCTCTTAGATCTTCTCCCAAGGGAAATCATGGGCCAAACTCTTTCACGAGTTTGAAGGTTCTGTTAGTATTGGGTTGTAGCATCACGGGGAAGTGTTCAAGACAACAACAAAAGGATGCAGATAAGGCACTTTTATAAGTCAGAAAGTATCACTGCTAGCTAGCAACGCTTTGAAAAATGTTAACTTTGCGCAACCCCCTCCCATGGTGTTGGGGAGGGAGAATAAGCACACACTATTAAAAGACCAAAAGACCAGAATCAAAAAATGAACTGAATGGACTCAAAGTTCAGAACTCTCCTGGAATAAGGGTTCCCAAGTACCCCTAGATACAGGTCCTCCTTAATAGAGAATAGGATACAATGAAACTAAAACTAAGGAATACGGAAGGCAAAGGGGACAAAGTAGATCAATCAGCAAGGAACCGCACAGGCCCGTCGACCGTTGCAAGTACTCCCTTAGGACCACGCCAGCCCGCTACCCCCTCCGCCCCTACCTCTTCCCCCACCCCTGCCTCGCAGAGCGGGCGCACGCGCAGCGGGGCGACGCGCAGGCGTGAAGTCAGTAGAAACAATGAGCTTTGTTGCCGCGGTGGTAGTGGGGGGGCAGGGGAGAGAGTAGCCACCCGGGAGCGTGGGGGGGGACTCCGGGGCAAGACTGGGGGTTGAGGAGCGCTAGAAAGCCCTTTCCCGGCGTTCCTCGCGCGCCACCGAAGACCCGGATAGAAGAGCTGCGAGGTCTAAATCGTAAAGACAATGAAAAAGCGACGGCCATTTCTTAGAGAAGAAAAGAATAAAGTCGGCCCAGGCTCATCCCTCAGATATGGCGGAAAAACAGGCATGAAACAATGGAGGCCATAAAAGGCCTAATGGCCAACCCGGAGAGCGTTTTAGGCCCCTAGGCCGTCGCCGAGGTGTTGTCCATTGACCGCTGGGCACGCCGACCCCTTCTTGCGGCTCCGCCCGAGGGGATCTCTCACCCAGTGCACGGCAGCGGGGACGGCAGCCAACGAGTCCTGTCGGCCTCCGCGGATCTCCACAGGCAGCGCCGCTCCCCCGCTCGACGTAGGGTTCGCCCGCCGCCTCCCTTCTTCAGTCCAAACAAACACCAGCCCGGAAGTGACTTCACTTCCGCCGCCAGCCCCGCCCTCTCGTTCTGTGAGCGCTGCCCTTCTACACCAATAGATGGCGCAAGAGAACGTAGCTCCAAAGGTCTCTCGGCTTCCAGAGCCACAAGCGTGCTTGCTCAACAGCCTTGGCCTGTGCACACGGGCGACACACAGTGGGTTGTATCAGGAATCCGGTCTCGTTCTTTCAGAGGCAGGACTTGGAGTGGGACTACTGTCCCGCCGACCGCCCCCCCAAAAGAATGGGATGGTGTGAGCGAGGAAGCTAGGAATCAAGAGAAGTCAACTCCTACTCTCTCAAACATTACACGTACGAGGAACATCTTCGTAACATAGCGTGCTTTCGTAAACATCCACACTGAAATTAATCGTGTCAGACTAAGTGACATGCACAGACGTCACGTGGAGACGCTGACAAGAAACATAATAAACACAAATTCACAGGGCCATGTAACTTGATCTGCAAGTGCCTGAATTCACACAGGCACTCCACTTTGAAGGAGAGGGGGAAAAAAGGTTCAATTTATGACTCTTGGCCCTCTGAAACTACCCACGACTTCCTTGCTATCATTGCCAAGCTTCAAGACAAACTTCTAGGGATACTAAGCAAGATCACCAAGGTGTAAGAAAAAAGTAAGGTCTAGACATATACATTATATTGGAAAGGGGACATACAAACCCCAATAATTTCTCCAAGGAAACAAAGGCATGTGAAGAATTACCTCTACACTCTTGGAATGTGTGACGCTTTAAAATTGGTAAAATACACTAAAATTATTAAAAGCTCCTCCATGGGAAAGCCTGAATCCACAAACCAGGTTACTCTTCTCCTCAGTCACTTCATTCACTTAAGAATGCTTTGTGTCAGTCCAAAGATGCAAAACACGAAACAGATGTTCCATTTAGACCCGATTCACCCACTTCACCCACACTTGAAACTATCCTAAAGCGGGAGCAAAGTTGGCTTTGTTGTGTGCTGAGCATGTGGCTCTCAGAAAAGATGGTGCTCCTTTGCCAGGTTGTACTAATTCAAGAGTGCTGGTGAAGAACCTGGAAAAAAGTGATCAAGGATAGAAGAGGTTGAACAGAACCAAAATCAAGAGCAGAGTTCAGATAATCTGTACTTTTAAAATTTTTTTTTGAGACAGGGTCTTGCTATATAGTTTAGGCTGGCCTCAAATTAGTAACAATTTAGTCTCAGCCTGAGTGCACACCAGGTCAGACACTTAAAAGTTAATCACGAGCCAGACATGGCGGCACACGCCTGTAATCCCAGGACTTGGGAGGCTGAGGGAGGAGAATCGTTGCGAGTTCGAGACCAGCCTGGGCTACAAAGTGAGCTCAAAGCCAGCCTGAACTGCTGCAGTGAGACCCTGTCTCAAAAAGACCCCCCCAAAAAAGTTAATTATGAGGGGACTACACTTGTTAATGGTAATCTTGAGAAATGTACCAAATCCTGATTGCAACATGTGAAACACTCAAAAAGCCTGTTTTTTTTCAAAGAAGGGCTGAGAACCTAAGGTTTCATGCAAACATCTTTTCAATCCCTAGTACTTGAGGGGGAAGGGAGGGCCCACATGGCAGGGATTATGTTCCCACTATATACTAACACTTTCCTCTAGTCTTAATGTTAGAAAAGGCTATCTTCTGACCCAGAGTACACATAGATCAGTGTCCACATATATATTATGGCTTATAGTAATGGTCTCACTATGCAGTTCAAGATGCCCTCAAAGTTGTGGTAATCGTTCTAAGGGCTGGGATCACAGGTGTGCACTATTACCCCTGACTGTTCAACACTTCTGAATGCCTACTGTGCCACCACAGTTGAAGGTACTCAAAATACACAGGCAATACCTGGGAAGGTAGCTCTGGGAGGCTGAGGCAGGATACTAAAGCCTAATCTGAGCAATTTAAAACCTGTCTCACCTTTTTTCCTTAGGTTTTTACTGAAATTTAAAGCTGACTTTAAAACAAAGACCAAGCCTATATATGAATATACATAATGAACAGTATTTGGAAATTAAGGTACACATGGGGAATAGGTAAAGATTTATGTTTTAAAAAGTGATGTATATATAGACACGCTGAATACTTTCGAGGCAAAAGTAATTCCTGTTCACTAGCCTAGGCCAACTCCCTCCCTGCTGACTTCGTGCAGTCTGCTGCTTAGACAGGTTACATACACTTGAGGCTGTGAGGAGCAGCAGCAGCCTTAAAATGAATTATTTGTGCAGTCTAAGTCTGTCTATTATACCAGAAACTATTCAAACCTTTTTCACAGGCTCTCATATTGCCACAAATTGCACAGTAAAGGCAGAAATGGGGTTTTTTTTCCTATGCTAGGCTAAGCTACATGCCTAATCCTGAGGTTCCTTTATAGTAATGGACAAGCCCCCTAAAACCGTATAGACTTGGTAGTTACCAAGATCTAATTGCCTTTTGCTACTTCTAGCCAGTTCTACTAAGAAAAACTTTACACTTAAACAAGACCTAATACCTGAAACCTTATTCTGTGTCCAACTCACCTTTGAAATACCTGATCAATCTCTCCAGGAAATTACGTTTACCAAGTATTTCTACCAAGAAATAGCTGTACCTAGGAAAAACCATGTAGTACCTGAAAGTTTTATGATTTTAAAAAACACACTGACTGAATCTGCCCCAAATGGTGACTACTTCCTAGTTTTCCCTTTAGTTTTTAGTTTGTAAGAAAAATAAGCACACACCTCTTGTAATCCCAGCACTCAGAAAGCTGAGACAGGATCACCATGAACTAGTGGCAAACCTTGATTAGTTAGCTCAAGACCAGCCTTAACTGCCTATGAAGATCCTGACTCACCACCAGCCCTCCCAAAAAGAGGAAAACAGAAAGTCCTTTCTCAGAGAGTAACCATTCCAGGGATTCTGTTAGAAGGGCCAATCACAGCTACAGGTGAAACAGTTGTGGTCTTTGTCCTTCCCATTACCTGGGAAATGTTTTAAAATGAGCTATCAAGATCCATCCCAAATGTAGCAAATCAGATTATTAGAAGGGCCCTGCAGTGTCATCTCCAGCCCCTTTTGATGTATTAACATTTGATAACCACCAGTTTGTGCCCTACTGTTGTCTAATAATCATGGCCTTATTATCTATCAATCACAGAAGTTACATCCGAGTGGCAGGGTCCTTTATATGCAGTTGGCTTAAAAACCGGCTCAGGGCCCTTATAAAACACACAACCATGGAACACCCAAGCTTTTAGCTACACAGAGCCATAAACTATTAATAGAATCCAACGAAGAGCTGCTTCTGTTGAAGGGAAAATTATCACAAAAAGCTTGTAAGAACCAATTGTAAGGGGCTGGGGATATAGCTCAGTGGAATAAGTGCTTGCCTGGCAAGCACAAGGTCCTGAGTTCAATCCCCAATACCGCAAAAAAAAAAAAAATAAAAATAAAAAAATAAATAAATAAAATAAATAAAGAACCAATTGTAGCGGCATGTCCTAAATCTTAGCACTCACTAGCCTGAAGAGAATTTAAGTTCAAAGCCACTCTGGAAAATGTAACAAGGACCTATCTCAAAAATTTAAAGTTAACAATGACAACCTTACAACCCTGTCATATCAGGCATGGTGAGGGCACACCTTTAATCCCAGCACTCTTAGAAGCTAAGGCAGGACTGTCAATAGCTGGAGGCCAGGATGAGCTTCATAGTGCATCCAGGGCAAGTCTGGACTATACACCAAGACCGTCTCATTAAAAAAAAAAGCAAGAAAAATAAGAGGAACGTCTTAGGGAATTGAGATAGAATCTTTTTAATAGAAGTTCTTACCACGTAAAATGTCCAGAGCCAAGCATGGTAGCATACTGATCCCAGCACTCCGGAGGTTGGGGCATTAAGAGTCCCACATCTGAGCCTAGCGTAGCCTAACAAGTATGTTACTGTGCCCAGCAAAACATAATCTTTAGAGTGACCCTCACAGCGGTACTCCTATAGCTACCCAAATCCAAACCTCTTCAGGGACACGATCGTGGCCTGAGTTTAGCAGCAAGGAGTAAAGGGGGAAAGAAGTAAACTAAGTATTCCCTCACACTCACAGCAACATGTGGGTGAAATAGCGGCAAGAAAAATGCTCTTAAAACATTTACCAGGTTTAAATGGAAAATATTTCTATCAAAGTTTTGCTATAATCTGGGAAATAGGTTGTATCACCAGAAACTTACATAGGAAAATTTCTTGCCGAGTGTGGTGGCGTGTGACTGTTAATTCCAGTGCTCAGGAGGCTGAGGTAAGAGGATTGCCCCAAATTTGAGGCCAGCCTGGGGTACATACTGAGTTCAGGGGCAGTGAGACCCTATCTCAAAAAACAAAAACCGAACAAAAAAAACACAAATTTCTCTTATAAAAAGGATACTAACTATTAAAGATAAACTTATCAACTCATTTTTTTCAACTTTCTAAATCCAACAAAGTAGGACCTATGAAAAAGCCATCACTGATAGGAAATAAGGATTCCATTGCAATGTTTTCTGCAACAGCTATTAGTTAATAAATTGAATTAAATGAAGGCAGTAATTAGTAAAGTCTAAAACTAAAACTGGCAAGGATTTTTTGTACATGTTACATACATTGTTTTAGTTAACTCCCCTTCAGGGAGGAGACCTTAACATTTTACCCAACTATTTGAAATATCCTCTAATACATCTGGTCTTGAAAGCCTAAAAGACAGTTGTTCATTTTGTATTTAAAATTAAGTCTCTCTAACAAAAGATAACTGAACACACATGGAAAGGCTGGCAGAAGTAATTCTTGCTACTCTATATTATTTCTAGTTTTATTGTTAAAGGCACAGACATTGACTAAACATAAGACTTTGCAATTTCTTAATGTTTAGCATTTTAGACTCACAGGGTTCCACAAAACCATGCATAATCTCATGTTTAATTATGTAACAAGAGCAAGAAATCCACTAGTACCATAAAGTTTAAAATTTAGATCTTTAGTAGCAGTCTTTAGACACTCTGGACTAAAAAGCAATTTGTTAAAGCATGCACAAAAGTTTAACAGTGAATAATAACCACAACTGACAAATATATTGGTTAACATTCCAAACATGTATAACCCAAGAACATGGCCTAGGTTTTCTTTTTATTGGTATTCACTTCAGTAACTTGAATCCACAGATATAAGCAGTATATGACCAGAGAGTTACAAGTAAACACAGATTATACATGCAAGTTTCTGTTCACAAAGGTCACATGTGCAGGTACATGAATTAGAAGCGTGCGTCAGGAATTATGGCCAAACTTTTTAAAAGGCAAAAATGTAAAATTACATATTGAAAATATGAAGAGATGGTCTACACAATTCAAAAATCAAATGTTGCTTATAACAAGGATGTACGACAGCTATAGGATTCAAGTGACAAGCAGTAAGATCCTCAGAAATTAATACTGGTCAAAGAGAACGGGAATATTTTTACATTTCACTGAAAATACATTGACTACTACTAGAACACGAAACCTAGCAGGAACTCAGGGGAAAAATTACAAAATCTAAAGCCAATTACTTAGTATTTCTTATTACCTAAACAACAGCATGACATTCAAAGAAAATTGCACCTGCGTTGGAACCGCCAATCTCACATAAAGTTCTCTAAAATGAAATGCAACCCAGACAGTTTCAAACTCCAAATGAAAAGTCTGCAAGGCTCAGATTAAAATGTGGAATGTTTCAGATGAAAGTAATAAAAATACAGTCGGTTTTGTTTTTTATTGAATGGAATCAAAAATTGTTGACATTTCTTTGAAGCTTGAACTACTAAATTTCATTTGACTGAATGGTTCTAGGTTATCTTTTTCTTAGTGGTGCAAGTTGTTTTAGCTTACAGTCAGTCTCCACAAAAGTACTTGTTTCTGTCTGTTGCCGTTCTGATGAAACAAAACTATTCATCATTAACTTATGTGTATTTTTTTGCTATTAACACTTAACACATGAACAGACATCTATTATTCTTCCACTAAAACAAAAGAGTACAATAGTTTTCTCCTAACTATCAGTATTGTATTTAAAAAAGGTTAACATTAAAAACAAAGAACCATTGTTTTCTTTGAAATCAAACTTCTTGCACATCTTAACCTTCCTTCTTCTGCCTGCGTTCTTCTGCCAATTTATTCAGAAATTTCTAAGAGAAAAAAAAATAGTGAAGAGATTAAGTTACCTAAGAGAAACATGCATCGACTGCAAAATATTTTATCCAAGTTTAGCTCAATTCAAACTTTAACTTTATCAATAGTTGAACTTTTTTTTTTTCTTTTTTTTGTGGAGCACAGGGTCTCACTATGTAGTTCAGGCTGACCTTAAACTCACTATGTAGCTGAGGCTGGCCTTGAATTCACAGTGATCCCTCCTGCCTCAGCCTCTCATCTCAGCTTCCCAAGGGCTGGGATTATAGGCATGAGCCACCACACTTAGCTGGAATGAATGAATTCTTACTTACTGTACAAGACTAAACTGGTTCAGAAGACACCACAATAAAGCATGGTAAAAATAAAGTTTAATGTGAAAAATGAATACTTCTATGTGCTCTTAATCCTAATTTGTACAGATGAGAAAACAAAGAGCACAGTTACATAGAACTAATGTACTGGAACATAGTCAAATGTTTTCAAAGGAACAATAAATATTTTAGGTTTGTGGGGGCACTTAGGTCTTTGCTATATATATATATATATATATTTTTTTTTTTTTGTCTTTTTGAGACGGGGTCTTGCTGTGCATGTGCAGTTCAGGCTGGCCTTGAGCTCACAATGATCGTCCTGCCTCAGCCTCCCGAATGCTGGGATTACAGGTGGGTACCATCATACCTGGCCTTTGCTATAGTTTTTTCCAGTGCTAAATTAGCTATAGGCAATTTGCAAAACCATAATCATGGCTACATTCTGGTAAAATCTGTAAATTTTACAAAAGTAGAAGAAAAAAAAAAAAAGCCAGGCATGGTGGCCACAACGTAATCCCAGGAAGGCCAGCCTGAACTACATAGCAAGATCCTGTCTTTAAAAAAAAAAAAAAAAAAAGCCAGGTGTAGTGACATCCCTATAATCCCACCACAGAGAGGCCAAGACAGGAAGACCATGAAGTTAAGCCCAACCTGGCAAATTGGCTAGATCATGTTTCAAAAGGCAAACAACAAAAGGCGAGGATGCAGCTAAGTTCAACTCAGTACCACCAAAGAGTGAGCCCACCAAGTATCTAACTATAAAGCAGAGTATTATTTCTATAGTATGAAAGCGCTTAAGAGACTTCTGCTGCGGTATACACAATTCCTGATTCCCAATCTCTTAAAATTAAGGCCGATAAAAGCATTTACACTGGACATTAGGGATGTAATTCAGTGGTGGAATGTATGCCTGAGGCCCTGGGACAAATCCCTAACAAATATATGTTCTGAACCTAAATTACTGTTAGCGATGAGCGTAACTGCCACTCTTTTTTCACATCCACACTGGTGGAGACAGGCAGATACCCAAAAAAGGTGTATTTAATCAAAATAGCCAGCTGGCCGTGGTGGTGCACACCTATAATCCTAGCATTCAGGAGCCCAAGACAGGAAGATCACTGCAAATTTGAGGCCAGCTTGGGCTACAAAGTGAGCTCAAGGCCAGCCTGAACTGCATAGCAAGACCATGTCTCAAAAAGACCAAAAATAAATAAATACAGCAAAAAACTACAAAATAGCCAAGAACTGAGATTATTCCAAAACTCACGGCTACCTTTACCCATACCTAAACACAGAAAATCTGATGACAATTTGAACAGGTTGAGAATATCCTTTATCTGAAATTCCTGGGATCTAACATGGTTTGAATTTCAGATTTTGGATTATGTACGAACACATACTAAAGTATCTTCCAATGAACAAAATTCAAGCCTAAACACAAAACTCACTTACTGCATATACATTTTTTCTCACATAGCCTGAATGTAAATTATTTTTCGTGGTTCTGGAAAATCAAATCTAGGGCTTTACACAGAATAGGCAAGTGGTCAGACACTGAGCCCTACCTCTAGTTGCTGACTGTAATTTTTACACAATGCTGTTAGTGTTCTAGCATTTTGATCACTACCTGGTCAACACTAGGTGGAATCTTCTACTTGTGACATCATGTCAGTGTACGTTTCAGATGTTGCAGCATTTCAGATTTCTGTATTAGGGATACTTAACATGTAGTAACTTCATAATATGAAAGTGTGAAAAACCAAGTTATCTTTATTTTTTGAGACATGGTCTAGCTATGTAGTGCAGGATAGCCTTAAACTCAGAGTGATCCTCCTGCCTCAGTCTCCCAGAGTACTGGGATTACAGGTGTGCATCACCATATCCTGCCCACATTATCTTTAATTATGAGTTCTTTACTATTTCATGTTTTCTTCCATTACCTATTTCAACAGTGAGACCTCAAAGTGCTCTATAACTTAAAAACAGGAACTGGTTATTCTTCCTGTCATACTTTTATCTAAAGTTATGATTACTCAGTAATGTCAATGTAAAAATCATTAAACAGGTATATAGTACTTTACCAAGTTGAAAAGGCTTTATTTATATTATTTCACTTAACATTCAGCTGCCAGGACCTTCCAAATTAAAGAGAAATTATAGCCCACCACCAATCTGAAGATACTTGTGTAATTTTAGTTATCTTGTAGACTTTACAGGATTAGAAATTGCTAAATTATCATTAATGAATTAATGAATGAAAAGAGGTTCAAGAGATGGTTCTCAAATCAATTAAACTGCTTTAAACCCTTCAATTAAGAAAGAAAGGTAATATCCTCAGCATAAAGCACTATGCTGGATCTAGCAGAGACATACATACATTTTACTTATGTAACTTGTTCATTTTCATGGTATAAATGATTTGCTAGTGTTTACAAAAGAACTCTCCTCTTTTAGATTCAGCCTTACCTTTAATTTCTGATAATGAGGAAGGCTGCTGCAATGAGTATTCTTTGCAACTTCTTCATTTGTATAAAAGAGTGAACACAGCTTACAGTAAAACCCTGTTTTAGGTATCACATAGTCTATACCTAGAAACACAAACATATATTCTTACAAATTAAGTAAACCGAAGATATTCTTTAGTAGTCTCAAATCTCTTTTCCTGTCAATATAATCTGAATCAGACAATGTATTTATTTGTGAGAAGTCTAACAAGGCCTATGGTGGAAACAAAACCAAAACCATGACATTACCAGTTGCCAGCTGACTTTGTACATAACTGATATTCAAGGTCTCACCTAACTGTATTCTTAAAATCACAGAAATTAACATCAAAACACACAACAAAAAGCAAGGCATAATTTCTAGAAACCTTTATGAGAAAGAGAACATTGTGGAATGTAAACATACTAAAAATCAGGAGACATGTGTAAGGGGCAAAGAGCAGTATAAATCCATTAATGTTTATAAACGTTTCCCCACAAAACAGTTAATATACTATCAGAACTTATATAAGAGGGGATTTTAAAACTTATTTTTCTAAGTTTGTAGGGGTGGAGGCAGGTAAGAAAGGGGAGGAACAAAGGCCTAAATAAAAGCTCACCAACAGGAACATTGGGCTGGTATGGTCCAATTCTATACTCATCAGGGATTGTAAAGTCCTCCTTGTTTTCATCACTTTGGCCATCTGCATTTTCACTTGCATCTTTGTTGGGATCATCAGCATTCTCAGCAGATTCAGCACCTGGTTCTGTATTTTCTTCATTTTTAATTCCATTTTCCAACGCTGCTTCGTTGTCTTGATCAAGTTCCTCGATCTTGTCCACCTTAATTTCAATCAAACCATGATCATTTTTGTCACCAGATTTAAATGCCATGCCTGATTTACGAAGTTTCTGAAGTTCCGAATCTTCCTCATCACCAACCTCATCTAGAGTGACAAAACCTTCCACATTCCCTGGGAAACGACGCTGTTAAGAAAGACAAATTTACTCTGCAACAATTATCCTGCAGCATCCCTTCCATTTGTTTTACTTGAAGGGAATGGGATAGCGTCTCTTTATTCTCTCAAAATATTATTTTTTCTTTTCTTTATCAAACTAATGGGTAACTTTTGTTTTTATATTTTGAGACAGGGTCTCATTGTAGTTCAGATTTGCCTTGAATTCACTATGTACAGCCCTGGCCTCAAACTTGCACCAATCCTCAGGCCTTGGCCTCCTGAGTGCTCGGACTACAGGCTTGTGTGACCACAGGCCTACTCACTGATATCTTTCAAAAATAATTCAGGTGGTTAGACACATAGCTCAGCAGTAGAACTGTTGCTTAGCATGCTAAAAGTTCCTGAGTTCAATGCCCAGCACCAAAAACCCCAAACCTAAAACTCCTAGTAAATGGAGGGTTTGCTTCTCACAATAAAAAAACCTGACATGAAGGTATTCATACTCTCTTGTCCCTTTCCTGAGACTACCACTGTGCTGAGGAATACATAAAAGAACTAATTTTCTAAAATGAGTTGTTCTTTGCAAGACAGTATCTTATGACTTGTTCAGGAAAAATCCTGTTTGAAATATATAGCTGCTAAGAAATCAAGCTCTGGAGCACGAATGCATACATTTAAACTTGGGCTCTGCCACTTACAAGCAGTACGAACTAGGCCAAATTATTAAACTTTTCCGTGTTTCAACGTCCCAATATATGAACTTCTCATGGTTACTAAGAGAATTAATGAACATACATAAAGAGTTTTGAAAAATTTGTGGCATATATTACAGCGCAATAATCAGTAGCTCTTGCAGGGAAAAAAAAAGCGCAATTACAATTACATGACAAAGCCATTAAAACCTTGAGTAAATATTAGCTAGAACTAATTACTAAATGTTAGTATGATGACGAAAAACTCTTCACTCTGTTTAAGGGCCAGTTAACAAGGGGTTTCTATGGCATTTTAATGCCTTAATCCTTAAACTGTATAGTCTCTTGTTTTACTACTGATTATCTTACATGTTTTGTATCATTTTGACTTTTCTAATAAACTGCTTTAAAATACAATAAAATGCTTTAATACTGTATTTCTCAAATAGGAAAAAATTATCAAATTCAATTTTTTTCTTTTAAGACTGCTAGGATTTTAGGTGTGTGCCACCATGCCTGGCTCAGAACTTCTTTTTTTTTTTGGTGCCATGAATTAAACCCAGGACCTCATGCTTGCCAGGCATTAACACCAATTTTTAGATAAATGGCAAGATATTTTAAATGTTTTGAGTCAGTCTACTTATTGGGAACTCAATTCACTTTGTAAACAACAAGCTATACTGTAAGGCCGTACTAATATATGACCACTACAATACAAAAGCACACACAGGGGCCGAGGATATATAGCTATAGCTAAGTGGTACAGCGTCTGCCTGGCAGGTGCAAGGTTCTGTGTTTGATCCCTGGTGCCAAAAAAAGGAAGCACATATAATTTTGTCTTTTACCTTGTCTACTAAAGTTTTCTTTCTAAGTTGATTATCTTTTTTGCAATTATAATGCAATGTCCTATTTATTGCAGAGTTAGGACTTAAATGTTTATATTCTGACTCATATCTGATTTTTTGGACAGAAGAAATATAATTCTCTTTATCAGATCCTGCTGGAATAAGTAATCTAGAAAACTGAGCTACTGTGCTAGTAAGACGTCAACATAAAATCTTTTTTTACCTTTTTAAGTTTTTTCTTTGCTGCTGCTGAAGCACTTGCATCTTTTTTTACAGCTTTATCTGCAGGCTCTTTTTTCCCCTCAGAAGCCACATCACCTAGATTAGCAAGGTCAGCATCATCTCCCACTGAACTGCCACTTTCTAGGAGAGCTGCTGCTTCTTCTTCATCTACAAGTAGCTCATCTTCAGATTCAAGAAGCATATTAGGCTCCTGCTCTGTTGGGTCATCCTTTGTATCTTTCTCAGCATCTTCACCTGACTTCTCTTCCTGTTCTTTACCTTCAGTTGTGCTTTCAGGCTTCTGAGAACCATCTGTTTTGGACTTCTTATCACTTGGAGATTCTTTGCCATCTGGAGAATAAGATCTTTTCCTGAAATCAAGAAGATACCAAAAGAAACAAAACCCCACAATTAATTTTTCTGGATTGGAAACATAAAAATATACTAATGTACATATAATTATATGCAAAATGAAATTACCGGGACTTATCTTTTTTCAGTAAATCAATCCCTCTGTTTGGAATCTAGAAGGCAAAAGTTACATAAAAGACAAATTAAAATATATTCATGTAGATTACACAATTATCGAATTAAAAATTTATGATCATCCTTATAATAAAATCAACTCAGCTCATTTTTCTTTTTTTTGGACACAGGGTCTCACTGTGTACTTCAGGGTAGCTTTGAAGTGACTATGTAGCCCACGCTGGCCTTACTCCGCCTCCCAGCTGCTCGGATTACAGGCACGGGCCACCAAGCCCAGCTATAGTTCTTTTCTTGTTTTTTTGAGACAGTCTCGCCATGCAGTTCAGGTTGGCCTTGAGCTCACTCTGTAGCCCAGGCTGGTCTAGAATTCATAACAATCCTGCTGCCTCTGCCTCCCTGGGATTACACACACACACCACCACGCCCGGCTTGTAATTCTTGTAAAAGTGTCCAAAATTTTAAACTGCCTGAAGTCAAGTCATCATAATCATCAAATCAACAAAAGTGTTAACAACTATTTTGAATCAAACAACAATAATAACTATTTTGGTGACAAAATTATATTAGATAAAAGCAATAAAGGTGCATGTAACACTAAAAACTTTCAGTACTAAGGAAGACAAGAAAAATGGGGGTTATTTTCTTTCAATGACCAAATGTTATGCAGGATTTAGGAGTCACAGCACAGTCACCATCACGTCACTTGAGCTTTGTAATGAACACAATTCCAGGACTACATACCCTCAATACCAGTTTTTTGTATTTCTCAGACAGGTCAACCTTAACACATCTGCCTTGAAACCAAAGGGCTTTTTTGAGACAATGGTCAACCATTGCCATTGCATCTTCTCTGGTCTCCATCTCAATGAAAGCCTAAAACAAAAAACAGTCAAGAAAGAACATTAATTTTCATAAAAGCTGCAAAGATTTTTATTATTTATTCTACTACTGGTTGGGAGACTTAATCTTTAGCACAGCAACACTATTAAGATTCCAAAGTCACCAAAATCAAAAAGGGACAACCTGAGCTGGGCATGGTGGTGCAGGCCTGTAATCCCAGCACTTGGAAGGCTGAGGCAGGAGGATCATTTTGAGTTCTAGACCAGCCTGGGCTATAAAGTGAGCTCAAGGCCAGCTGGAACTGCAGAGCCAGACCCTGTCTCAAAAAGATCAAAAAGACCAAAAAAAAAAAAAAAAAAAAAAAAAAGGACAACCTCACAGACTTATCAACTCCCCAACAAGGCTCATATAATATATACATATATCTTTGGTACTGAAATTGAACTCAGGACCTTGCACTTGCCAGGCAGGCACTGTACTGCTGAGCTATCTCCCTGGCTCTATAGGCTCAAATATTTAACTACCAGTACATGGTCTTTCTGTAAAAAGACTAGAAATAATAATCAAAATGCTATGATACCAGCACTTGGATCACCATGGGTTTGAGGTCAGCCTGGGCTACACAGTGAGTTCAAGGCCAATCTGAACTACACAGCAAGACCTTGTCTCAAAAAGAGCCCCCGTTAAAACAAAAAAACAAAACCTATGGAAAATGAAAACTCAGGATATTGAGCTATAAAGTATTTAACAAAAATTAAAAGCCAGGTATGATGGCACATGATTGTAATCTGTTACTTTGGAGGTTACCGCAGAAAACAGCCCAAGTTCAAGGTCAGCCTGGCCATTTAGCAAGACTTTACCTTACAGTAAAAAAGCAGGGGCTTTAACATAGCTCAGTGGCAGAGTGCATTCCTAGCATACTCACAGTCCTAGGTTTTAATTTCTAGTGTGAATGGAGGTGAGGACACACATATATATACTGTATATGTGCTCTCCTCACTGAGTTTTTCTTGCTGGGGAACGAACCAGGTCTTAATACTGATCTACATCCACTAGTCCTCTGAAATTTTAAAAATGAAAACTACAAGTATGAGACAATTTATTCCTGCCACTGAAGAGTTTGACAAGCGTACAGTACCCAATGTTCATGAAACAATATTCTTGTGATTTAAATGGGTGCCTATTTATCAAATACTGGCAATATCAAAGTAGAAAGACAGGTATCAGGATTGAGAATTTCAAGTTTGAAAAAAAAAATTTTTTAAAGAATAAAGAGCTTTTTAAAGAATCTGAGTTTTTCTGGGTATTGGGAATCAAACTCAGGACCTTGTACTTGCCAGGCAGGCACTTATGCCACCCAGCCATTCAAGTTTGAAATTTTATCTTGCACCTAGGTATACATAAAAATGCAAAAATTCAAATGCTATGAAGTGTACAGCAGCACTAACAGTGGAGCTAAAAACGTAACTATAATTATCCACCCATCTAATCCATGTATGTTAGTTAACTCAGTGAAATCATACAGAATACTAGGTGATGAAAATAAGGGTGTGTGTGTATGTGTCTATTTTACATAGGAAGATCACTGGAAGCAAATGGTAGAATCTACTTTGTACTTTCAGAATTTATTCAGTGTTTCAACATGACTATCTACCATGAATTTTTTTTTAAAAATCAGTATTCATCATTGTATGGTTAAGAAAATAAACCTGTAAGATTAAGTAAATTCCTGCTGTTTTCATTAATAATGAACATGTTTTGGTAACACACGCGCACGTGCACACACACACACACACACACACACACACACACACACTCCCTATCTCTCTCTCTCCCCTCTCTTTCTCCCTCTCTCTCCTATCTAGTCTTTGTGAGGCAGTGTCTCTATGCAGTTCAGGCTGGCCTTGAGCTCCCAAGATCCTCCTCTTCCTCTTTCAGCCTCCAGTGCTGGGATTACAGGTGTGTGCCACCATGCACAGTTTTTTTTTTTTTTTTTAAATATAAGATTTCACTATTTAGTCAAGGCTGGCCTTGAACTTACAGTGATCCTTCTGCCTCAGCCTCCCAAGTGCTGGGACACACACTTTCAGTACCAGGACCTCACACATGCTCAACGCATTTAGCTATACTTCTAAAATGAAATTATTGTAAGGATTTTAAGAAACGCTGTTTTTGAAACCTTCAGTTAGGGGTGGATGTACCTCAATGCCATAGCAATTGCCTATCGTGTGAGGACATGGGTTGAATCCCTAGTGCAGTGAAAACATTTGTATATGTGTATTACCTGACTTTTCATCCTCATCAATATATAATTCTTTATTTTTCCATAAGGCTCAGCAAGCTTAAGGACAGCACTATCAGAGTAGCCAGAATGGGGTAAATTGCTGAGATGTATCACACGTCCAAGTTCTTGCTTTTGATCAAATTTCTGATCTGGCTTTCCTTCAGGTTTCTTTAATGAAGAAGGGAGAAAAATGGTATGTCAAACGTTAGTAAGGTATACAACTATTAATCAACAGTTAAAAATATCCTAGTTTTTAGTAATAATTTTAAATCGACAAATAGCAAAGTGACATAATAAATTGAAAGATTCTAAATAACCCAGGAAGGGGTTATTTATTCTACCTTTATTCTTTTGTACTTCTGGGATAAATGAACTCTCACTGGCTTTCCAAATACTAATGCTGGTGTAGTTGTGTAATAATCCACTGCAGCCTGAGCATCTTCTGTAGTTGCCATTTCAATAAATGCCTGAAATTGTATAAAACAATTATTTGTTAAAAAAACATTTACCACTCTCTTAAAAAAAAAAAAACATTGTCCTCAACCTTATATCCAACCATTAAATTGGAAGCACTTCCAGTAATTGTAAAGCAAAGGACTAGAGTTGTCAGTTTGGTGTCTTAACGAATATTAAAAGATCAGGGGCATATGCTTCCAATACCAGATACAGAGGCAACTGGGAGAAAAATCACAAATTCAAGCTCAAACTGGGCAATTTAGCAGGATGGCTAGAAATGCACTCTGGGATCAATCCTCAGTACCATGAGAAGAAGTCACCTCAAATTATATCCAAGTTACTAAGCTATCAATTACTATGGCTACTGTATTAAAAAAATGATTTGGTACTATTTTAATATAAGTCTAAAATTGCTTTCCAAAGAATTTTCCTCCTACAAGCCCTTTAGTAGTACAGTAATGACAACTATTATTGCAGAATCATACTTTATAGTTTCTAATAATCCATTAGTACTAGTCACTTAGTTTAACTAGTATTTTTTTCCTTATAGTCAAAATTAGTGATTATAGAGTTCCTTTCTAATCCAAAATCATTTAATTTCTTTGACTAATATGCTTATTCCAACTCATACCTCATTAATCTTATTTAGAATCAGATGATTTGAAATAACTCCAAATGGTTCCACCAGCTGTAGCAGTTGGTATCTCAAGTTTTTCCCTCGCTGAAAATCCATGATGTGAACAACTCGGCTAGTTTCCTATCCATTGTGGGGAAAGGAAACAAAAAACAAAAAACAAGAAACAAAACCCCACAAGTGAATAAAACTCTCTTTATAAGCAACATGAGGGGTTGGGGACATAGTTGAGTGGCACAGCACCTGCCTGGCAAGCATGAGGTCCTGAGTTTGATTCCCAGTACTCCCGCCCCAAACCAATTAAAAGCTAGATGAGTGGATTGAGGGTGTACTTTTAACAGTATAGTATTCTCTTACTATGCATAAAGGCCCTGGGTTCAACCCTTACACTTGAAATATTAAATTAACATGAAAGCTTTTATATAGTAGAATTTTTATAATCTATAATCAGAAAAGATTACTTAAAATAACAACTCGTAACATACTGGAGAATTTAAAACCACAGCAAATGAAATGTCACTGAATACCTTCTGCCAAAACCCAAATAGTTAATCAAAAGTTTCACAAGATGGCATATGTACTAATTTTTTAAAATTAAATACTATGTACATAACTGGACATCGGAAGTCCTAATACGCTGAATCAAGGTGTAATTACTGGCACATAAAAATTAAAAGTTTTAACTTTTATCAGTAATATAAAAACCTAATGATTTTTAACTTGTAACACTTTATCTATGAGGACTAATAATACATATCCAATTAATAAATGTTAAACCACATTCATACAACAATAAATACAATAAAAGCAATAGCTATACTACTGACCACTCTGCCTTTCTGCATGTGTCTTGGTCCTTGCAGGTTCCCATTTCCAGCACCTTTATGGGGGAAAAAGCATTTAAAGTAAATGTACTTTATTTTAATTGAAAAATGGACTTCTTTCAAAAACAAACACCAGCTCTGCTACACAGCTCAGTGACAGAGCAATTGCCCCACATGCAGGAGGTCCTGAATATGAATCCAGCACAATACATAGAAAACCAAGGGTGGGGGGAATAAAAACACACTATAAACATAGTCTTTAAATAACATTTCATTGAGCATTCTTATGCCTACAACGATTGCATTCAACTTTTAAGAAAGTATCAGAGAAAGGTAATATAAATTTTACATAATCACCCAGATTTCCTCTTGGTCCAACTGCTGGTCCCCCAAGATGAAATGATGGAGGTGGTGGACCCAGAATTCCAGGTGCTGGGTTTGTAGACTGCTGCAACATGAATGGATCACCCCTAATAATGCGAAGAAATAAAATATGAAGCATACTAAAAAAGGTCCAATAAATGTTAAGATTTACTATTAAAGCATCCCTGGTATCTCTGATCCATTTTTGGAAAGCATTTAGAAACCAAACTAGAGGAAAAACTAATAAAAATTACTACTCGAAATTATTTCCTAAAAACTCCTAAACTACAGTGATTTTTACCAATCTCTGTACAGAAGTTCTGAAAATACTGTTATGAAATAGTGAAAGTTAGAATCAAGAGTCCTTACACTGATCTCCTTTACAAACAACAGCTTAAAAAACTTTAACTTACATTGTGTGTCCTGTATCATTGTCAGGATTCCATTCTGGGTAGCTTTAAAAAGACCAGAAAATTAACTTTAAAATAAAACTGTCCTTGTCACAAAGTAGCCTTGTTTGGCCTCTAAAGTAGAGATCATTTATTAGTAAACTTATTTGAGAATCCAAGTATCAAAAATGTTATAATTTTTAATCACGTTAACACGTATCTCAAAGGAAGAATTTCAAAACTTCACAATACTACAAATGAATGAGTATAAATTTGCCATGTACTGCTTGCAAATGTAGGAGATATAGGCTGAAGTTAAATTTTCCCTATATTTGTTAAATGAGAAGGTGAAAAAGTATTGCACGAAGAATTATGTGGGTTATATATGGAAATAAGAACAGACCACAGGTTTTTCTCCCCAATACTAAATAAAGAGCACAATTAAGTTGTGGTACTACAAAAGATTGCCCTAAAACTAGGCATACAGAAAATTTCAACTCCAGTCTAGCTACATAGTTCAGGGCTAGCCTCAAATTCACTATATTGCCCAGCTCAGCCTCAAACTTGTGGGGATCCTCCTGACTTAGTCACCAGAGTGCTGCAATTACAGGTGTGCGCCATCACACTTGGCTGCCTTAAGTAATTTATGAACCCCACTTCACTTGGAGAAGCCTAAACTCAGAACCAATGTATGTTAAAAAGAAAAAAATACACAAGGGAATTTTGCTTGATGTACTAACTTTTAATCACCTTCTACTTTTTGTATTTTTTAGAGCATGCCATACATTAACTATTATATGAACCTATTCTACAAAAGTTGTCCTTTGTTAAGCCTTAAAATTATTTTCATTTGTATAAAAAGGCCAATGTATATTTATTTACCCCAGAAATAAAATCAAATACAGTACCAGTATTGATTTATCGAATATTGAATAATATTGAATATAAGATTATAGACCTAAAAACGTTATTTGTAATATTGCCCAGGTAGTAGTAACTACGTGATGATAACATTGTAATATTACAAATAAAAGATGAACTTCCCAAAACCAATAATGGCTGTTTCTAGTTCACGATAAGGATGCTTTAAAGGTATTTCAAACTCCTACATTTCAAGAAGAAGCTGGCATCGACGACTGTGACTTGCTCCATTGATATGTTGACTCCACTCCTGCAGCAAAGTAAATTAGTAGAATTAACAAAAACTTAACTATGATATTTTCATCTGAACCATTAAAACTCTAGGATGTTAATGCTTATGCAGTATCGTAGGCTGTACAAACATCTGTCCATTTGTTAAATCAATTTATTTAGTATAAAACCATTTCTGTGTCTGATGCTTGATCCTGCCCTCAAATACGCTATGCACATTCTTGGAAAAACTGGATTAACTTGGTCAACATACTTAAGAGATGTGACAGGAAAAAGATCAGTACAGTGTTAATAAAGATTAAGAACAGTAACTGACCTTGAGATCAGTTAAAAACATTAAACTGCTAGGGATCAAACTTAAGTATCCATTACATATTATTGTAAGTGCTATTATATAAGTATAAATGACAAACTATAAAGCTCCTATCTACTAAAATGGTAAAATACAAAATTTATATCTACTTTTCTCAAAAAAATAGGTGTGAAGTTAAACAATAAAATCTTTAATTTCATCCAGCCTTTAAGGCACAATCCAAGTATACTACCTACTAATTTTCTGAGAAATGAACCACAGTTTGCATTGCCATAAAAAGCTAACACAATTTATTGGCTTGTCTAGAAAATACGCATTTATCAAAGCATTAAAAGTTGCTATTCTTCCCTGACCTACAGGAACAAATTTAATGAATGACAGTTTCCAAACTTTAAAGGAGGGAAATATTACATTTTGTTAATATTTGCTCTTTTGTGGTTTAAGTTTGGAGGAAATAACTGAACTTGATATTTTATTCAATTATTTTCCCTTCTTTAGGCTGAAAGAAAACCCTTAGTTAATGTGTAGCCAATAAAGAAGCAAAATGGGCTCTGCTGTCAACTGCAGAGGTTCTACTCCTAAATTGTGTATTACTATATGTGATTCTTTTGTCTAAATTGTTTAAATTAGTGTGAAAATTTTCTCAAAGGTTTGTTGTGAAACACAAGTGAATAAAGGTAAACTGCTTGTCAGAACATTACCAGGAACATGACAAGTGTTCCAGGAAAAGTGAACTCTGTATTATTTTACAACTTGTTTTACATTAGTGAAGTTTCACAAATTTCCATTAATTTCAGACAATTTCTGTGATACCCATTATATCTAATACAATTATAACTAGAATAGTCAGGCAAGGTAGTTTTCCTAAAAGGTGGGACTGGGAGGTTGCAGCTAAATACAATATGGCAGTCAATGACAAGATATGCTAAGCTTTAGAGTGGTATTTCATAAATGGGATTCTAATTTCTAAAAAATGAGTTAATTACAACTTTTTACACACATTTCTAAACCCTACAGAATCAACTAAAACCCTACAAAGAACTAAGTTGGTAAACACACCCCAACAAAATGGTACTGAGAACATAAGGAGCTATCAACTACTATTCAATTCCTGTCTCTCAGAACTAGATTCTTCTAAAAATAATGTGTATGTGGTGCTGGAGATATATATAACTCAGTGGCAGCACTGTGCCTGCCTGGTAAGTGCAAGGACCTTGAGTTCGAATTTGGATACCAAAAGAGGAGAAAAGAAAATTTTAAATTTAAAAACTAAAAAGTAAACATAAAAAGAGGAGAAAAAAATTAGTGGGAACTCTCACTGGCACCAGAATCTGATATTTGGAATATATAGTTTCCCTGTAAAGCAACAGACTTGTTGAAAGCCATTTTTTTTTTTTGGTCTATACTTTATGCAGTTCAGGCTTGTGTTGAACTCACTTTGTAGCTCAGGTGTGCGCCACCATGCCAGGCCTTGAAGCCATTTATATCCTTAAGCAATGTTTTAGGAGAATATATGGTATTTAGGAATTCATCTAATTCATAGGAGTTGAAAAAGGTACATAGCTGAAAAGAAATTATAACCAATTCCCCATGTTTTTTTAAAGGTTCAACCTTATAGTAAAAATGTAGTTGGTCGGGGCTGGGGATATAGCTCAGTGGAATAAGCGCTTGCCTAGCAAGCGCAGGGTCCTGAGTTCGATCCCCAGTACCACAAAAAAAAAAAATGTAGTTGGTCTTTCAAAGTGCTGAAAGGGTCAAGATCATAAAGTTAATCATGTACCTGTGAAGCCCACCCAGTACTAATCTGCAGTAATGCACCTGATCTCTTACTAGTTTTTTTTTGTTTTTTAGGGTGAAGAGTAAGAGTCAAAAGCAAGGATTTTTTAAAAAGTTGTATCTCTATATTCTACACTAAGACAACTATTACTTGATTGAGATTATTAATAATAAGGATTCACTTTTGGTACCAGGAATTAAAGTCACAACGTAATGCTTGCCAGGCAGGCACTGCATTCCCAGCCCCAAAGGCTCACTTTTTAAATTCAGATGTTTCTGTAGGAAAATGATACTCACTTTGATATTTCTAATAACTAAATTATATACAAAATAATCTGGGAAGCACTTCCAGAATGGCAGAATAAAGAATAATTTAAAGGCTTTTAAAGTAGTACTAAAAGGAAATACGAATTTAAGTGACAAGATAGCAGAAGAAAGGTATAGTGGGCAACTTTCTTTAAGTGAAAGAACTGGAAGGATTTGAAATTGTGTAGAAAAGCTCCTTGAAGTTCTAAACCTAGAAATAAATAAAAGCAAGGTCATCACTTAAAGTCATCCAAAAATATAAAAAATAAGGACTCTCTATGATAACCATTAGATGCTTTTTTCATCTAAATTTATTTCATATTAAGAACCTAAGTTTGATCATGTAGGCTATTAAACATCACTAAATGAAAGTAACAGATTTTCCAAGTTATGCAGCAATACCAGAGAGCAGGATTAAATGCTTAAAATTTTTCATTATTTCCATCACAAGATTATTATCTGAAATCATTTCTGTATCAGTTATAAAATCAAGCGTCTACTGCTAAATTGTAGTTAATTTTTTTCAGTGATGCACATACAGAAAAACATCAGCTTAATTAAGGCAACTAAACATTTAAGAGAATCCACATTTAAACTCCTTCAAACTGGTCCAATTTACAAATTTTGTAAACCAAATAATTCTTTAAAAAATCCTCTAATGTAGTTCCTAAATATACTCAGCATTTCAGCAAAATACCACAAACTAGCTATGTAGAACCTAAGCATATTTGACTTAAAAAGTACCTCTTGCACAAGGACATCTTACATTTGAATCTTAAAGTTTCACCAAATATTTTAACTATACTTTTGTTAATTTAGACCCATTTAAATTACTAGCTTTCTTTAAAATCTAGAAAGTACCGAACTTTAAAAACAAACTTTTTTTTTTTTGGAGACAGGGTCTCATTATGTAGTCCAGGCTGGCCTTGAACTTGAGACCTCCTGCCTCAGCCTCCCATGTGCTGGGATTACAAGTGTGCGCCACCACACCTGGCAAAGAACAGAATTGTTCTTTTTTGGTCTTTTCAAAACAGAGTGTCACTGTGCAGTTCAGGCTGGCCTCCAACTTGCAACAATCCTCCTTGCCTCAGCCTCCCGAGTGCTGGGATTACAGGCATGCGCCACCATGCCTGGCAGAAGAACAGAAATTTTTATCTGATAAACCCTCTCAAGGCTCTTTTGTTTCTTTATGATGTCCCAACAGCTTTTACAGCTCCAGCAGCAAAGATTTTAGGAACCTTAACATCATTTTGAGACACTACTTTCCTTAAAATTTAGAGATTTCTACTCAAAATATTAGTCTATAAGTACCATTTGTTTCTTTCTAAATGGGCAAGAACACAGAAAAAATTAAGAGTCAAAGTTTAATGAGCCTTTTCATTAGATTAATTCAACCTTGCAGTACAGAGCAAGAACAAATTCCATGTTTACTATATCCAACAATTTGGAAAAGAACAGTAAGACCACATACCGAATAAAAATTTGCTGACTTATCAGTTTGCAGTTCTATTTCTTCAATAAAACAAATCTATGAACCTAAATTTAGCATTTATACTAATTTATCTTGACATGGATTAAAGATTAAAAGACAAAAATGCTGAGATCTAAACATAAGGAAGGGAGTGATTGGTAACTCTTTACTCAAAAATCAATACTAAAAAATGCATTTCAAAGTAATAGATATGAAAAGAAAATGACCCTTAGAGATGTTACTGTAAAGAAAAACCCTGTAACAGTAACCATCAAATCAATTTCATGGCAACAACTTATTCCAGTTAAGTAGATAACTATATAGCACATCGGGAAAAATGGATGGTCACAGATTATAGAACAAGCTAGTAGGGTGTTGTAATGTTGACTTTAAGTCAACTACAATATAGTTTCAAAAAACACCCCCTGAGAACGAGTAACACTGAAAAAGTTGAAAGAGGAAGGACAACATATTTAAAAGGGTATTTTGAAAAAGGTCCCCATTTTGCCAGATGTATAATTAAGGAAAAGGAGAATTAGATTTTTTTTTTTCCAAATGATATACCAGAAGTCTAGTAAGCCTAAGTCAGAAAAAGATTTGTTTATGAGGATCACAGAGCAGGATACTGTAGTAGTTGATTTAACCAAGTCTCTAAAGGGACAGATGCAATATGGGATAATAATAAAAAGTGAGTTTTGAAGTATGTTTAAGAAAGTTGTGGAAAAGGAGAAAAAAAATGATGAAAAATTTCAGTTGTATGAGAGTCTGTTTTAAAGGGAAATTAAAAAAGGAAGAATGAACTAATCTAAAATATGAAACATACTGAAACAAACACCAGGGCTCTACATTAACTCTTTCCCTGTAGCCACAGATAAGGAAAAAAAGAGAATTGTTCAAGAATACATCTTTACTACATATAAATCAGCAATTAAGACAGATGGAAAGCTGAAATCTAGTATCCTAAATGGCAGAGTACATTGACTGCAGAAAAAAATACTTAAAACAATTCAACAAAGCAGACAAAAAACCTGCTTAAATATTGATTAAGAAGAACATATTGATGCCAAAAACCAACAAGATAATCTCAGTGGATGACAGCTTTGTGGCCAGAAGTAATCTAGGCAGATTGCATTAATGTAAAGCCCTGGTTTAAAATGCTCAAAAATAATTACCTTTCCAAATAAAGTAAGTGTTCTCAAAAGTATAAAAATTCTTGATCAACTCAGTGTCATCAGACTACAGAATCAGAGTAAAAGATATAGGTAAATACAGAATAGGCACTACAATGTAAAAGAAATTAGAAGCATCTGTTGCATTAACTCACCTTATTAGAATGAACTGGCAAATCACATATAGAGCACAGATGGGGATAACCCTTCGGTAAGAGTCCATGGAAGTCTTCAATATTGCTACTTGGAGGAGCGCCTCTCTTTTTCTCAAAGAGAGATCTCTCTTGTAAGGGACCAGGACCACGTCCCATTCTCTCATACTCACTGTCAAATTTATGATAGTTATGCGAGGTCTCACCAAAAAAAGAGTCATCCCTACACCTTTCTCCATCTCTTAATCTGTCATCTTCATAATCCATTCTGTCATAATAACCAGATTCTTGAGAACGACTTCCATGGTCATAATCAAGCACTGGGTTGAGACTAGGACCACGATCATCAAAACTATCTCTTCTAAAGTGCCTTTTTTCTTCCCAATCATCCCTAGGTACTCTGTATGGTGGCTCTCGTGTAGCAGATCTGCCATCTCTACCATAACTCAATGTAGGGCCTTCTTCAGTTCTCCTCCTTTTAAGCTGTAGAAGGATTTGGGGCAAATTCTCAGGAGTAATCTTGTCCTCTGGATAACGACTCAGTTCATCTAAGTCTCTAGCAGATAGACCAAAGCTGGCCAAAATGTTACTGGCCTGGTCTGCATCTCCACGGTGTTGAGAAGACAAAGGGAGTGGACCTCTACTTCCAATGTTAAATATAGACTGCAAATTATGGGAAGAAGTACTAGCAGAAGACAGTGCACTATGAGCTCCTTGTTGATTCAATGAAGAACTCATTCCAAGATTCATTAAACTAGCAAGGCGTGCAGTACCCTGGTTCATCCTTCCAAGAGATGCTGGCATACTTAAAGACTGGGTAGCAGCAGCAAGAAGGCCTATTCCTGCTGCAGACAGGTCACGCCCATGACCCTGTGAGTCCCTACCGAGAGATGACTGCTGGAATGACTTGGACATTGTAGAACTATCGCTTGTCTATTTTATAGATTTTTTGAAAAAAATTTTAAAAGATGGCCAAAAAGAAAGCTCAAACTAGAAAGCTAGGTTAACTTTGCTTCAAAAATGGTAACGCCAAGAAAAAGGATCAATAAGGACTGTAGAATCTTCTTCAAGCTGAGAACCAGCAGACAACTCTGTAGAAAAATAAGCAGTTTTAGTCATAAATCCCTTTAAGTAGATGCCGTTTTTCAAGAAAAAAAAACTTACGCATCATGTTGATTAAAAAACCATTTAAGATCTCAAACTTACAAGAAATTTATTACATATCTTAAACAGATTCTAGATGTATGCAGAGCCTGCATATATTTAAAAAGCGCTTTTTCATGCTAAAATTTAACTATTAAAGGGAATTTTATACTGAGCTTAAAAACACTTAAACTGAAGGAATAGATGTCTGAGTACATCAAAATTTTAGTGAAAACACAGATGGGTGTCTTCTGTAGAAGAATAAAAATATACCCTATAGCATGATGCTTAAGTTCTGGAAGACTAAAAAAATAACAGTAATAAAAAAACAAGGTCAGCAAGTCAAAGATGAATCAGTTGTATTCTGCTTTAGAAAACGAGATCTACTATCACTATCAGAAAGGACCAAGTAAAATCACAAGTAAACGAAGTTTAGGGGGTCAAGTACCTAATATAAGATCTAAGACCAAATAACAGTTGAGACCTTCATACAACAAAATCAATTTGAGGTGAAGACAGATGTAAGAGTAAGTAATTTCCTACATTTTTAAGGATTCTGGCACAAATTTAAGCTATATCACTAATTATCTTCTTATTGACCTATATCAGACAGTTTATCTCATATCTATTCTTGTAAAGTAAGGAGAACCAATTTTGGCCAATATAGAAACAGGAAATCTTCTAAGAAAAAACCCAATATAGGAAATACAAGGTGTGATTTAAAGAAGGGAAACACCCCAACTTGGTATCTATCAGCACTCATTTAACATTTAGGATTGATTACAGCACCTCTAGAGCTCAAAATAGATAAAAATGAAAGTGAGTTCTTGGTTACATAGATTTCTGACAACTTTTCACAAGAATAGCCCAATCACCTGAAAAATTTTAATTCTGATTATCCTCCAAGATACATACCTAGATGAAATTGTTTTCATTCTTTCTTAAATCATTATATCATCTCAAAAGCTGTCGCAGAAGAATTCATAAACCATTTACACATGACTCATAAAATATTAGTTAAAAGATGTTGATAGCAAATGTTCTCAGCTAAACAACTTTTTAGCTATATACAGAGGTAAATCTGATACTACAGAATTCTGTTAACTGCTTATTAAGCTTTGAACAACCATACACCTAAGCACTGGAACTTAGTATTTTAAACTTTATTACACAAAAAACTAGACAACACCCAATAGTTACAAGTCTATTATGGGAACAATTCAATCAATCAATGATAGATAAAAGCAAAGAGATACTGGACAAAATACAGCGGCAGAGGAGGTATAAAATAAAGTTACAGGTAAGAAAGACTTAGATCAGAATTTTAAAAAATAGATGTAATAAAGACACAGAAATGCTATCAAAGGTGGCTGAGTAACAGATGTTTTTGCACACCAAGAAAGATGAATTTGAGAAGACACCAAAGAAACTACTTCTGGACAAGATCCACTATGTAAACTAATTAAAAGATTAAAGAAGAGTAAACTTTGGATGAAAATTTCTTTGATATGGCTTTAAAATGTCAGAACAGCAATTGAGATACCACGTCCACTGGTATTGATAGGGCTCTAAATTTTCATGCATGCTTTATTTTAAAAAATCAGTATGTTTACAGGTGTTTTCAAGATAAAAGTTTTTTCTATATTAGGTTTATTATTAATTGTTGCTTTGATCTTCATGTGATAGTCAAGGCATTTTATTCCTGAAAAGCCAGTCTTTTGAAACAACTGCCTTCAGAAAAAGTGTTATTTTAATGTGTAAAAACTTTTTAATGATTATAAGGTAATATGGTTAAATTATAAAATTTGATTTTTTGGCACATTGCATGAGAAACAGTGGATCTGGAAAAGAGAAGATAAGAGATGATAACCTTAAGACAAAACAGAAAATGGATGTCAGAAAAACTCAGAAAAGTGGCAAGACAATGTAAATCCCCGATAAAGTTTAATTTCATAAGAATATTAATCTTTTTCAGATATACTGTTTCAACAAGGACGTTACTAAAGTAGAAATGTCAGTAGTATTACTGAAGTATTACAGTATTATTACTGAAAAGAAACCAACCTGGATTCCTATTAAAAAACCAAATTCTCAAAATTATTTTTATTAGAAAAAAATTAAAAATTCAGACATGACAGAACTATTTAGAAAAGCCTCTGATCAATGATGAACCTAAGTTGTTTTTTATTATCCCTTTCGGTACTAGTGGGTTGAACTCAGAGAATTAAATGAGCACAGATCTTGCTACATTGCCTAAGACGACTGGAACTAGTGACACTCCTGCTTCAGTCTCACAAAGTAGCTGGGATTGGAAGGCATGGGCCACATGGCATATACAAGACATCTTGTAGTTGGCACAATATTGAGTACTATATTACTAAATATTTGCACAAGGTTAATTTTTTAAAGTGTTTTCCCTTGTAACTGCTTTTTCATAGTAAACTGCAATAGAGATTAATTCAACTTTGAAAATAATCCATTTGAAAGAACTAATCTGAATATATAATGTTGCCTGTAATCCCAACACTTGGGAGGTCGGAGGCAGGGAGATTGCCCCAAGTTCAAAGAGGCCAGCCTGGGCTACACAGTGAGTTCAAGACCAGTCTGGACTGTGTAGCAACATCCTTCCTCAAAAATAAGTAAGAAAGATAAATATGTATGTTCAATGTCAAAATAGAATTTACTCAACCAGGTGTGGTGACCATGCCTATAATCCCAGCACTGAAGAGATTGAGGCAGAAGGATTAAAAAAGTTTCAGAGTAGCCTGAATTAGGTAGCCAGGCCTGTCTCAAACAACAAAAACACCAATTTACCCATAAATCCTACACATGCCTCCCCCAGTCTATCCACATTATATGTAATCTCACTTCATGTTACACAGTTGGAAGGGGTCAGTGGTACAGCACTTGCCTAGCACGTGCTAAATACTGATACAATTTGCTACAATAATCAAATTATTAACAAATAAATGAGCTTAAAACTCATCTTTATATGTAACATCAAATAACATGGAATTTTAACTTACTTTATGATAAAAATTTAAATGGTCCTAAGAATATAAGCTTCACATTCAACATCTAAACAACTATCCCTATGTACGGCTAAAGAAACGTTTCAGTTAAAGCTGGGTATGGTGACATATGCCTATAACCCAAATATTCTGGGCAACTGAATGAAACAGGAGGATTTCAAATTCCAGCCCAGCCTGGGCAACTTTGAGACAGGAAGACCCTGCCTTGAGAAATTTTTTAAAAAGGCTGAGAATGTAGTGAGTCTGAAGACCCCGGATTTAATTCTAGTACCACCACCAGTAATAATAATTTTAGTCACAGTGGCATGCGCTTACAAAAAACAAACAAGGCTACCTTAATTATTTCTTGGTTTTGTTTACATTTTTTCTTCTTTTAAGACAAGGTATTGTTATGTAGCCCAGGCAAGCTTCAAACATTTTACTGCTTCCACCTCCCCAGTGCTAACACACACGTGTATCAACAATAGTGTTAACTCATTTTTTTTTTCACTCACAAAATTCTATATATCCCAGCACTCAGGAGGCTGAGGCAGGAGTATCACTGTGAGTTTGAGAGCAGCCTGGGCTACAAAGTGAGTTCAAGACTAGCCTGAACTGCACGGTGAGATCATCTCAAAAACAAAAAAAAACCACCTATGCAATGGATCTTAAAGAACTTATCAATATAACATCCACTTAAAAAGGGTTAAAAATTATTCCCTATTTTAACAATATTAGCTTACTTCATTACATCCTCTCTTTTAAATTTTGGGGTACTGAGCATTGAACAAGCGTTTTGAAGCATGCTACGTAAATGCTCTACCTCTGAGCTGGGTATGGTGGCTCTCAATGTATTTTATAGCAGGTATTTTAAAATTACATCTGAGGAACTATAGTATTTTCCTTATTAGTCACTTTAGAATCTTACACTGTTCTTCAGTGCCTTCAGTACCATTTTTTCTCAGTATGACGTATACCTGAGTAACCTAATTTTTCTTTTAGTAAAATTACTTCATTTAAATCATAAACCCCACAGGACACAAGGTCCCAAGTTTCCCCTCCTCCCGTTTCATATAAAGCAGTGTAGTGACTCATGACACAATAAGGAAGGTAAAACAAATTATAGTGTCAAGAAGGTAAAAAAATTAGTATTTATAGGTGCTTTAAGACTATTGCTCTTAATCCATCTGACAGACCTGAATTCTACTTTTAGTCCACTTCTTGATCCTTAGGCTAAGGATAGGTAAGGGAGGTGCTGAGTGCCTTCAGCTGCTGAGAATAGAACATTTCACCTTAATTGGAAGGAATGCCCACTCAGAGTTGAATTTATGTTCCTCTTCCCAGATTTATAAAGTTTCCTGTGCACGCTCCATGTCTTACGTAGTTAGAAAGTTTTCCTGCCAGGCATGGTGGCACATGCCTGTAATCTCAACACTCAGGAGGCTGAAGGAGGAGGATCACTGAGAGTTTGAGGTGAGCCTGAACTGCATAGTGAAATCCTGTCTCAAAAAAGGTAAAACAAAACACACACACAAAAACCTTTTCTTAGTGATTTTCAGTTAGACGGGCTGTATTCTTAGACTTAAAACTACCCAGGAAACTGACTATGTAAAGTACAGATGAAACACATATTTACTTATTTTCCCCCCAGTCACTTAAAAGCTCTACTCTCCTGGCTTTCACAAACATGTATAGGTTCTGACTCCACATGTACCGGGCTTTTAAAGCCCAAATAACTGGATGTGAACCCTGGTCATACTAAAACACAGCTGGGCGACCTTCAGCAAATTACTTTATCTGTTCATTTTTGAAAATGTAAAACAGGAATAAAAATAACTTCTTCCTAACACTGTAAAGATTTAGTAATAAACTGATCTACATAAAACATTAGAATAGTGCTTAGGCCAGGCATGGTGGCGCACGCCTGTAATCCCAGCCTGGGCTACAAAGTGAGCTCAAGGCCAGCCTGAACTGCATAGCGAGACCCTGTCTCAAAAAGACAGAAAGAATAGTGCTTAGTATATTATAGGCACTGTCATGAACTATTTTTATGTAATTTGATCCTCACAAAACAAAGTAAAGCTTACTGCTATTTTTTGGTGACAAAAACTTCAGAGGTAGGTATAATAACTGAGTAACAAATGCGAAGGTAACATTATGTAATACAGCATCCATTGTTAATTCCCTACTATCTTCTCTATAATTTTGTATTTCCTTTATTGTTTTTGTGTTACTTTGGTTCATATGTCTCTGTTCTTTTGTCTTAAAAAAACCCCAAAACTTCAGATGTAAATGAACATGATAGGGTTCATTTCAGGGTTCTATTCAACTTATAAACTGTACTGTACTCCTTTTCAGAGCTAGAATTGAAATTTGAGTCTTATACACCTCACAGGAATTACATTAACATGTTCCCATGTAGTACTGTACTTGCGAGACTCCTCTCATCAGGTGGCTTGTACCACTGGTGGTACAACTGATCTAATCACTTTTATCAGTTCTTTTACAAATAAAATTAAAAGATGAATGCAACCCCCACTACCACCACCAATATTATTTTGCATTTATATACAAATTGACAACATACTGTCTTACTTGCCTTTTTGATTTTTTTTTTTTTTTTTG
>PVLD010002597.1:0-124179 GCA_004027595.1 Dinomys branickii | reverse complement strand
AAGGCTACATTTCCAGTGCAGTACCAATACCATTATTTATGCATGTATATAAATGTATCTCATAGATGGACATTTACACTTTTTCCAATTTTTTATCAATACTGCTAGGAACATTTCATGGTGTCTTCTGGTGCCCAAGTGCAAAACTCACTCCTCCACAATGTGTTCCAGAACACCAGGTCCTGCACATGGACAGACACTGGTAAGCACTAAGCACTAAAAACTGGCTGGTACCAGGTGCTGGGGGTAGCTCACTGGTCAAGTGATTGCCTAGCAAACGAGGCCCTAAATGAGATTCCCAATCACAAATACTTGTAAATATAGTAATGAAATAAAAGTGGTTCCAGTCTTCTCACAGAGTATTTTAAGTATAAATTGTTTATATTTCTAATATTGTTTCTTCCACCAATGCATGTGTTAAGATGCTGAAATAATTCAATTTTGCACATATGGCACAGAGTCCTCTCCAGTGATTTTACACACCACACGGGGATGTTTAATATACTAATGATAGCCCACAAAGGAGACAAAAAACCCACACAAGTCATTTTGAAAAACTGACTTATTAATCATTATGAAATGAAAGCAATAGGTACTGCAAATACAAAAATTCTACTCATATTTAGACCCTAATATTAAAAATGTCTATACTTACTATTATTTACTGCTAACCCACTAAGACACCTATTATAGTAAGGCAGGGTCTCACTGCATAGTCCAGCCTGATCTTAAACTCACTCTATAGCCCAGGCTAGCCTCAGCCTTGGGAGCACCAGGATTATAGGCACCAACCACCGTGCCCAGCTTTTTTTCACTTTTCTCATCCAGGAGCAGTAGCTGGGAAGAATTACACCCCAGGACCCTCTTTATTTTTCTAACCTGTTTCTGCCTAGTAATGGTACCAATAACCACAGATTACTGGGATTCTAGAGCAAAAAGAATGTCAAATATGCCTTGTTAAATTTTTTTTTGTTTTTTGGTACTAGAAATCACACCCAAGACTTTGCACTTGCCAGGAAGGTACTTGTGCCACTGAGCTAATATATCCTAGGCCCCATATCCTTTAATTTTAAAATAACTTCTAAAATGTTTTAAACCTAAACTTTTGTTACTACTCATGTAGATTTTTTTTCTCTAAATTTAAAAGGACCTTGAGGGGGCCAGGATATAGCTCAGGGGCACAGTATCTGCCTGACCAGCGCAGGGTCTTGAGTTTGATTCCTGATAACGCCCCCCCCATGTGATGGTGCTTGTCCGTAATCTCAGCACTCGGAGGCCAAGGCAGGAGGATCATATAAGTTTGAGGCCAGCCTGAACTATGTAGTGAGACCTTGTCCCCCCCCAAACAAAATCCAAAGAAATATATATTTAGTCCATCATTTTGTTTTATCTCTGCTCTATTTTTAATTACCCACTATTTCTAAACACCCCCCCCGCAAAGGTAGTGGGGATTGACCTTCCAGTGCCTTTGCACCAAGCTACATCTTGAGCTTTTCTTACTGAGATCAGGCCTATGTCACTAAATTGCCCAAACTGGATTTGAACCTGTGATCCTCCAGCCTCAGCCTCCCAAAGTGCTGAGTGTGCTAGGATTATATGAATGTGCTACCACATCCAACTCTTACACAACTAAGCTTTTTCTGAAGAATCAGTGCTCTTGAGCCTAATGATCCAATAAGGAAGATCCACTTCATAGCCTTGGAATGACCAGGTATAATTAAAAAAGGCAAAACTACTCCCAGCTTAGAATGCTCCCACACCACTCAACAAATACAGTGTTGTCCACCGACTTTTAGAACCTGGATAGTTTTACTTGCAATTTGATCTAGAGATGGGCTATAAGAACAATTTACAAAAGTAAATTCAGATGGGGATATAGCTCAACGGCACAAGTGCCTGCCTGGCAAGTGCAAGATAATGAGTTTGATTCCCAGTACCACAAAAAGGAAAAAAAAAAAAAAAAGAAAAAGAAAAAAAAAAAAAGGAGGAATACTTATACTAAAAATAAATTTAACTTCCTATGGACATTTCAGAGTATCAGGATGGAAATACAAATCACCTGTAATGCCAACATCCAGAGGTAACATTTTTAGGTACAGCTATTTTATATGCGCCTTAAGAAAAAAAAAAAAAACTGCAGTTTTCTTACATTTTTCCTTTCCAGTTAGCAGGGTATATCATAATCATTTTCCATTACTCTCCTCCCAAAAAGTCACAGTAAGTCGGTGATTTTCATAATAAAATTAGCAGAGCCCCAAAGTTAAGTCTTTCAAGATTTTTTTTTTTTTGAGGCAGGGTCTCGCTGTACAGTTCAGACTGACCTTGAGCTCACTATGTAGAGAAAGATGGCCTCAAGTTCATGGCAATGATTTCCTGCCTCAGCCTCCCTAGTGCTGCGATTACAGGTGTGCACCACCACGCTCAGCTCTCAGGATTCTTAGAATACAGCTTATCTATAATTTTTTGGGGGATGCTGATAATTAAATCTAGGGCCTCATACATTCTAGATGACACTAAGTCACAGCCCCAGCCTGAATCTTTCAGATCTTTAATATGTTTAATAACTGCCACTAACGTTTATGTGCAGCCTTTGACACACTATTTTCTTGGGGACTGTAGTTAACTGTGTAAACATCTTCCTTCTGATACTTATTCTACCAAATTGGGATTTATTAAAATTTTTAATTATCATTAACTGAACTGTAACAATGTCTACACTACTTTAATATAAATATTCAGATGAAAAGCTATTAATTTCTTCTAATTAGTTCAAAATGCAATATGCAAGTTGTACACTGGGCTGGGAATACAGCGGTAGAGCTTGCACAGCATGGTTCAAGCCCAGTATTAAGTAAGAAAAAACGCTGCACACAACTGAAGAGGAACATATGTAAACACTTACAATATTACGTGCTAAGAAACATATACTTAAGAATTTCCTGTCTGAATAATCTTTCTCAAGTCTTATATAACCAACCAGAACACTCTTCATAAAGTACTTCGATGGCGCTTGCAAAGAGCAAAAGGCATTTGTCAGTTTTTAGCCAAAATGTCTCCCCTGCCCTTAATTTCGAAAACAAAACTAATGTTCAAAAATTATGCCAACAGACTGCGCAGACAATCGACTGAGCTTTTAAAGATAAATTTTACTTTAGACATTTACGAAAAATCTAAATTATCTCTGCCCGCATAGTTAACAGTTTAAATTGGCCTTAGAGAAGAATGTATTCTAACGAATACTTAAAAATCTTACCTTTAATATATACAACGCAGTATCAGTACAAAATCCCGTGACACCTGCCTACGAAACCGACGACTCACATTATTTCAGCGCTAGAAAGACTACAAATTTCAGAACCACCAGAAGCGTTCTACAAAAATGTCCAGCTGAAAACACTGATCCGACAAAAATATTCCACAAGACAAGGCCATAGGACAGGGTGAAAGCACGCAGGAACCACGTATCTACGGTAAAAGTAGAACACAGACCATACCACAGCGCTGGCCAATAAAAAGAACAACGGTGCGGCGACTACACCACGGGGCTCCAACAAACCCTTTGTCTGGAAACCGGAAGGTCCCACAGCACAAGAGCCTCTCCCGAGGAACCTGAACTCACAGTGTTTAGATAAAAGGGAAGGGTTGTGGGGTGACCGACTAAACAGGAGCGAAGCGGCAGCCCCTCAGCGCGCCGGGGACGGCTTTCTCCACGACGCAACGCGATAAACAAGCGTTAACGTTTCATTTTTCGGCCATTTTTACGCGACGGGGGGGTCCAGATGCCCGGCTAAAACCGCGCGCGGGGGGCGGGGAGGGCCGCGAAGACAGCGAGGAGGGACGGCGCGAGGCAGAGAAACGCGGCTCAGAACCATTAAGCCGTTCAGAGTCTGCGAAATCCTCCATTTTGAGGCATATTTCCAGACGAAAAAAAAGGCAAACGCGCTGCTCGGGCCAGCGCTACCCACGAACTTCGCTCATTCAACTACCTTCCCCAAACGGCGGGCCTCAACGGACAGCGGGTCCCTCAGGCCTCGAACGCTCCTCCCGCCCCCTCGCGCCGCGGCCCGCGTGTAACGGGCTCGGCGTCCCGCCCCCGCCCCCAGGAAGCCCGGGAGCGCGGAGGCTCGGCTGACCCGCGGCCCTCGCGCACCTCCGACTGACTCCCGCCGCGCCCCGGGCCCTCGGCTGGCCCGGCCTCTCCCTCGGGGGCCGCTCACCTCCGACGCCCGAGGAGGCTGGCTGCGCCGTCGCTGCGCTCCTAACATGGCGGCCGCCGATCAGGAGGCTCACACACGCAGCGCGGAGGGAGGCAGCGCGGACGAGCGGGAGCGAGCGAGACAGGCGCGCCGCCGGCTCCCCGCGGGCCTAGTCGCCGTCGCCGCCCCCTCCCGGCGGACGCGGAGAACCCCCGACCACCCCACGCCGACTTTTACCCGCTTCACGCCTACCTTAAAGAAAAGGAGAGGGAAAAGGAGAGGTACCTCTCTCCCAGCGAGCGGGACGCTGAGGCTCCCACAATTCCCCGCAGCAACAGCGCTGGCAGAAGGCGGTGGCAGCGGCTGCAGCCCAAGAACTCTCTCTCGCGAGAGCTTGTTCCCCACCCCCTCCGGTCCCGAATGGGCGCGCGCCAGGCCCCGCCCCCTGCTCGTTTTGAGCCAGGCCCCTCCCCCTGCTCGGCGCGCGCACCTCGCTCGCTCGCTAGGATGCAGTCCTTATTCACGAGGGAGGCGGGAAATGGAGCGTTGGGTACGGGCCTGCATGTTTGAGCTCCATTCCGAGTTGTTTTCCCCTCAGCTCCTCCGCAGCAAAACTTAACGCGGTTGTGCGTTACTAGTAATTCGGGGGACTACTTGGTTTAAACTTTTTGTTTTTTGGTCTTTCTGAGACAGGGTCTCGCTGTGCTGGGATTACAGGCGTGCGCCACCACGCCCGGCTACTTGGTTTAAACTTACTTTATCTTCGGAAGGATAGGAAATTCCAGGGAAGAGAGCACAGGGGACACCAGTACTGTTTGGGCTGGATTTTTTGGTGTTTTTTTTTTTTTTTTCCTTAAGGTACTGGGGTTTGAACTAAAACCTTGTACTGAACTACTTCCCCAGACCGTTTTGTTTGCGACAGGGTCTCATGATGTAGTTCAGGCTGGTGTTCAGCTCACTATGTAGCCGAGGCTGGTCCTGAATTGCTTCAGCCTCCCGAGGGCTGAGATTACAGAGTTACAGGCATATGCCACCGCGCCCAGCATATCTGGGTTTTTTGTTTTTATATTTTGTTTTTTTGTCTTTTTGTGACAAGGTCTCACTTACGTAGTTCAGGTTGGCCTTGAACTCACTTTGGTCGCAAACTCCCAAGGATCCTCCCGCCTCAGCCTCCAGAGTGCTAATTCACTTTGGTCTCAAACTCCCAAGGATCCTCCCGCCTCAGCCTCCAGAGTGCTGGGATTATAGGTGTTCCCCACTACGCCCAGCTATGGCTGGTTTTGAATCTCAGGAATTCCAGTGAAGGACGGTCACTGGTGTAGGAGGGAGCCAGCCCATTCCCTCAAAAAGACCAGAAAAGAGCCACATTTGCCATTTGTTGAATTTGATTGCAAAACCCGTTGGGACTGAAATACTAGTTCCAAATTCTTGTAGAGATTTTCAGATAAGTCACTCAAGCAAGTCAGGTCTGGAGGGCATGGAATTTTCCATCACAATGATAATTATGGACCACTTACTAGGAGTGAGCAAAACAATTTATACAAAAGTTTTAGAAAGTCTACCCACAACAATAATCCTGGCAGATAGCTACTGTTAACATCCCGTTTGATAAATGAAGACAAAAATATTATGGAATGTATCAAATGTGAAAAAGCTAGTAAATAGTCTTGGAGATTTAATCAGGTATTTCCTGAAACACCACAGGTATAAAAACAGTCAGCACGGCGGGGCGTGGTGGCACACGCCTGTAATCCTAGCACTCAGGAGGCTGAGGCAGGAAGATCTTTGTGAGTTGGAGACCAGCCTGGGCTACACAGTGACCTCAAGATCAGCCTGAACTGCATAGGGAGACACTGTCTCAAAAGACAAAAAAAAAAAAAAGCACATTGATGCACCCACACCTATAATGTCAGTAGGGCTGAGGCAGAAGGATTACATAATCCCAACTGGATGATTTAGCTAGATCTTGTCTCAAAATTTTAAAATTTAAAAAAGGAAAGGCAGGGCTGGGGATATAGCTCAGTGGAATAAGCGATTGCCTAGCAAGCGCAGGGTCCTGAGTTCGATCCCCAGTACCACAAAAAAAAAAAAAAAAAAAAAAAAAAAAAAAAAAAAAAAAAAAAAAAAAAAAAAAAAAAAAAGGAAAGGCAACAAGGGATATAGCTTAGAGCAAAGACCCTGTGATTCAATCCCCAGTATAGCCCAGGGAGAGGAAAAAAACACCTCAGGGTGACTAACAAGCCCCAGATCACAACATTACTGAACTTCAATCTAGTAATAGAAGTATTTTGGAGTGTCTCCTGGGTAATTATGGTGAGCCTCAGGGAAATAGTAGAAAACTTGGGCAAACTGTAATCCGAGCACTCAGGAGGCTAAGGCAGAGGAATTGCTGTAAATTAGAAGTCAACCTGGGCTACATAGATCAAGGCCAGACTGAACTACATAGTAAGACCCTGACTCAAAAAACAAACTAACAAAAGATAAAGTGCACTGGAAATCCACCAAGGCAAGGCAAGTTTGGCTGGGACACACAAATTTTATAAGGAGTGCTATAGACAGGCCTTGAGTTGATGAAGGTATAGCTTAGCAACAAATTATGACTTAACTGATGTAAATGCATAGAAAGTGAAAGATAATGTGAAAAATACAGTGAAGAGTGGCTTGAGGACTAAGCCTTGAGAAATCTAACCAATTATAGTAAGAGATCTAGGCACTCAGGAGGCTGAGGCAGGAGGATTGCTGCAAGTTTCAGGCCAGCCTGGGCTACATAGTGAGTTCAAGGGCAACCTGCACTATATATAGCAAGACCCTGTCTCATCAACATCATTGGTCATTCAAGAAATGCAAATTAAAACAACACTGAGATTCCATCTCACCCCAGAAAGAATGGCCATCATCAAGAAATCAATAACAAATGCTGGAAGGGCTGTGGGGAAAAAGGAGCTCTTCGCTGGGGATATAGCTCAGTGGAATAAGCACCTGCCTAGCAAGCGCGGGGTCCCGAGTTCGATCCCAGCCTAGCAAGCGCAGGGTCCCGAGTTCGATCCCAGCCTAGCAAGCGCGGGGTCCCGAGTTCGATCCCAGCCTAGCAAGCGCGGGGTCCCGAGTTCGATCCCAGCCTAGCAAGCGCGGGGTCCCGAGTTCGATCCCAGCCTAGCAAGCGCGGGGTCCCGAGTTCGATCCCCAGTACCGCCAAAAAAAAAAAGTAGAAAAAGGAGCTCTCTGCTGCTGGTGGGAGTGCAGACCGGTACAACCACTGTGGAAATCAGTGTGGAGATTCCTCAGAAAGCTAGGATTAGAGGTCCCAATCGATCTAGCTATTCCCTTTCTGCCCTTCTGGGTATTTTTCCAGAAGAACTGAAAACGTCATACCACAGCAATATATGTTCAGCCATGTTTATAGCAGCACAATTTGTCATAGCTAAATCTTGGGAACAACCCAAACGCCCATCAGCTGAGGAATGGATGAAAAAGATATATTTTTGTACAATGGAGTATTACTTAGCTATAAAGAAACACTCGAGGCTTTTATAGGTAAATGGATGCAACTAGAGACCACACTCATAAGTGAAGTAAGTCAGACTTGCATGTGTCAACACCTTATTGTCTCCCTAGTGTAAGAACCTGAAAGACTAAGTAAAATCCAAAAGGTACAATAGATATTGTGAAAGGGAAAGAAACTGCTCAAAAGGAGAGAACTGGGATGAGGGACAGAAGAAAAGAAAGAAAGAAGGGGGGAAAATATATATATATATATATATATATATATATATATATGATAGCTAAAAACAACCCATTTCAAAAAAAATAGAGATGAAGTCTAAAAAGAAAGTTTAGCAACATAGACAGCATTAGTAATACTGAGAGTTACTTCCAGTAAAGTGGAGGAAATTGGACCAGAGCAACTGAATTTGTTGACTATAAGGAGATGGGAACTATGCAATGAAAGAAAAATTTTACCTATGAAGAAACTGCAACCGATAAAGCTGAATGGAATGGTTTCTTATTTTACTGTGGAAGGTATGAGTGCAACTCATTGACAGAGGATTTTTTTGTTTTGTTTTCTGGTCTTTTTGAGACAGGGTCTCGCTATGCAGTTCAGGCTGGCCCTGAGCTCACTTTATAGTCCAGGCTGGTCTCAAACTCGCAACGATCCTACTGCCTCAGCCTCCCGAGTGCTGGGATTACAGGCGTGCGCCACCACGCCTGGCCAACAGTGAGGATATTTTAAGAGTGGCTGAAAAGATGGAAGAGAAGTGACTATCTATAATGGAGTTTACCTAAAGGACAATGGGCTCTGGAGACGCACAGTCCTTTATTGTAATGGAGAGGACAGTGCTGAGCTTGCACTAGACTTGTTCGAAGATACGTCCATTAGCGTCAGATGACTTCAGTTTTTCTGTAACAAAGCCACCTGTTAAGGTCTAGAGTTGTGACACAGAAATTTTTGAAACAGACATTGTGAAAAGTAGATAACCAGGCATCCCGGCACTCTGGGAAGCTGAAGCAGAAGTAGCCCAAGTTTGAGCCTAGCCTGGACAACTCAGAAAACTGTTTCAGGGATGGGGTGGGGAACTGGAGTCAGTGCAAAGGCCCTGGGTTCAATCCTCAGCATTGCAAAAAATAAAAATAGAGAGGGAGAGAGAATAAAACTACCATCTCATATTTGTATGGATGCTATGCTTTTCTCCAGGCTTAGAGAAGGAGTTTGGTAGGATTTCTCAAGGGCTAGGGATCACCTAGAGAAATGAGGAAGTGAGCTCACCATGTGGCTATCCACGCAGCTCACTATATAGCTATCTTTGGAAAGGGAAATTTTTTGGAGGGGATCCTCTCTTTAGTTAACCTTGGGTCTTGCTTCCACTTAAAACCTAATATGCTTTCCACACTATAAACCTGATTCAAACTGATCTTGGGCAAATCCTTCCCCCTATGTTGTCCTCAACTCAGATTAAACAAGAGGCCACGGTCCACTGGCAGACAAAAGCATGGGTGCTTGTCAAATCTCAGTTCAGATATGCATTTATCTATATTTACATAAGGCTCTAATGCCATCTGGTGATTGTGCAGAGAACAAAAGTCAAGCTTTTCAGTGGTGTATGTACTGAGGGTCGGCATAGTGATATGGAAAGCTCCAATATTAGAGGCTCAGCAGCAAAGATGCATAGAGAAAACAAAGTTGGTATTTCACTCCCAGAATGCTTATTCAAGGAAGGACACTGTACAAGGCTGGGGATACAATGATGGAAAAGACAAATCACCAGCCCTTTAGGACCTTAATCTGATTTTTTTGTTTGTTCGGTCTTTTTTGAGATAGGGTCTCACTATGCAGTTCAGGCTGGCTTTGAGCTCACTTTGTAGATCAGGCTAGTTTCAAACTCAGTGATCTTCCTGCCTCAGCCTCCTGAGCCCTGGGATTACAGGTGTGAGCCACTGTGCCTGGCCTTTTTTTTTTTTTTTTGGCAGGATCTCACTGTGCAGTCCAGGCTGCCCTCAAACTCACAGAGAAATTTTTGAAACAGCCATTGTGAAAAGTAGACAACAGCATCCTAGCACGCTTGGAAGCTGAGGCAGGAGAAGCCCAAGTTTGCATGCAGCCCGGGCAACTCAGAAATTTAGTGAAAAACTGTCTTGAGGTGGTGGCTGGTTATCTTCCTGCCTTGCCCTTCCAAGTATTGGGATTGCAGGTGTGGGGCACCACGCCTGGCTAGCAGTTTATAATTCATTATAGTTAGCTCAGTACTGAGCATAGCGTACCATCCGCCCTATCTTACAAGAGATTAAGTGGGAATGCTGGCTTTGGTGGCACATGCATGTCAAGGCTTGTTAAGCTTGCCTGTGGTTTCTTAGCTGAGAAAAAACAAGGCATTCTATTATACTGGCTTCAGCAAAACTCCGAATTCAAAATTCATTGGAATAGATTTAATGCCCTGGAGCCATGTGATTTTTTTTTTTTTTTTTTTTGGTACTGGGTATGGAACACAAGACCTTGCACTTGCCAAGCAAGCACTTGTGCTATTCACTGTATCTCCAGGCCATGTGATTTTTTAAAAAGCCATTTAAAAACCAAACTGATGGGCTGGCGATATAGTTCAGTGGCACAAGTGCCTGCCTGGCAACTCGAGGTCCTGAGTTCAATTCCCAGTACCAAAAAATAAATAAAAACTGTTAACCAATGACTATTTCAGCACAATCATGGGGAGTATAGAGTCCAACAACAACAACAAAAAAGGATACATCCGGAAAAAAACTTATATAAAGCTTGTATAAATATTTTAATACTACATTTATTGAGCCATCATGAGATTAATACAAGAAGCCAAGTTGCCTTTGGCCTCTACAATTACAAGAGATGGTAAAAAAAAAAAAAGGTCAAAATGGTGGCCACTAGCTTCCATTTATTAGTACGGCGAACTGCTGAAGTATGTGTACATTTTTTGGTGGTCTGTCTGTCTGTCAGGATGTATATATTTGGGGGGCTGGTATTGAACCCTAGGCCATCACACTGAGCAACACTCCCATGCCTTTTTGGTTATACTTTATCTTGATAGGGTGGGTTTCTCTTAGCAAATTGCTAAGTTGCCCCAGGCTGTGTTAGAACTTGTAACCCTTCCGCCCAAGCTTCCCACAGTGCTCCAATTTTATATTTACTTATTTTAGACACTATGCCTGGGAAGAGGGTGGTTTATTTTTTTTGAGACAAGGGCTTGCTATGGAGTTCAGGCTAGCTTTAAACTCACAGCAATCCACTTGCATCCGCCTGAGTACTGGGATCACAGGCATGTGCCACCACATCTGGTATAAAAATTCCTTTTAAAATCATCCCCTAAAAAAAAAATAATAAATAAATAAATAAAAAATCATCCCCTAGCCAGGTGTGGTGGCACATGCCTGTGATCCCAGTATTCGGGAGGCTGAGGCAAGTGACTGGTATGAATTTGAGGCCAGCCTGGGGTATATAGTGACTTACATAGCAAAACTGTCTTAAGAAAAAAAATTCTGCCATTTATTTTACAGAATAAGAAGAGCTCTGTGACTGCTTTGATTAATCAAATGATGCAATGTGGTGGGGTCATTTGCGGTATTGGAGACTGAATCCAAGGCCTTGTACGTGCTTGGCAGGTACCCTACCACTGAGCCAATCCCCGATCTTTATTTTTTTTTTTATTTTGGGACAGGGTCTTGGCTGGGCGTGGTGTTACATGTCTGTAATCCCAGCACTTGAGAGGCTGAAGCAGCAGGATCATTTCAAGTTCGAGACCAGCCTAGGCTACGTAAGTGAGCTCAAGGCCAGCCTGAACTGCATAGTGAGATCTGTCTCAAAAAGACCAAAAAAAAAAAAAAAGGTTCCGGGACAGGGTCTTGCCAAGTTGGCCAGGTTGGCCATAAACCTGTAACCCTCCTACCTCAGCCTAAGTAGTTAAGTTTACAGGTGTGAACCACTGGCCCAGTGTTATGGTTGATACATTGTGTCAACTTGGGGAATCTAGAGGTTTAGCTGAGTGACTCAGGAGGAAGCTGGGGTGCTTACTTTGTAAACATCCTGAGCCTGTGGAAGAGGAGGGCATGGAGATTGTGTGAGAGGTTCACCACCCCTGGGTGGGGGTAGGTTGTTTACAATGTAGGGGAGAAAAGGAGGCTGTTTTCAGCCATTCCTCCTTTTGGCTGGTTGGTTTTGCTGTGCTCTGCTGCCCTGAACAGTTTGCCTCTGGCATGTGCCACTCTGCCTCAGAACCAGCCAAATATGGACTGAAACCTCCACAAACTGTAAGCTAAATAAACCTTTCCTTCCTTCATTTTGGGTGTTGGGTATTTTGTCTCAGCAACGAGAGAAAAGTAACCAAGACACCCAGCTAACTGAAGGATTTTTTATTTTTTGTCAGGGTCTTGCTATATAGTTCAGACTGACCTTGAACTCATTATATAGCCTCAGCTGGCCTTGAGTATTCAGCTCTTCTCCTGCCTCAGCCCCCCCAGTGCTGGAATTATTGGCATGTGCCACCATGCCTGGCTAACTCTGGGAACTTTGATAATTGTTTTGAAATGCTTAAATTTTAAGGTAAATGGTTAAGGATATAGTCCAGGGGTGGAAATGCTTTCCTAGTACGTGCAAGGGTAGGGATTGATCCCGGCTATGTAGCCCAGGCTGGCCTCAGATTTGTGGCAGTCTTTCTGCCTCAGCCTTCTCTGCCTGTTGGATCACAGGCATGGACCACCACACCTGGCAGAAGACCTCTTTTTAAAAAAAGAACTCTTGATCTACACCTTTGTCAGTTTTTATATGCACGTTATTTTTCCACATAAGACTTCACAAAAAACTCTTTTAGGTGTTCATCGTTTTTAACTTAGAAGACAAAAACTCCCTGTAGAATCAGGCTGGCTTTGAACCTGCAAGGATCTTCGTGCCTTAGCTTGAGTGTTGGAAATACAGGCGCGTGCTACCACGTCTGGCTGCAAACTATATCAACAGTGGCTAAGATGTAGATTCCCTGAAACAAGGTTATGTGACATTTGGGTTTTTTGGGGTTTTTTGATCTTTTTGAGACAGGGTCTCGTTATGCAGTTCAGGCTGGCCTTTGAGCTCATTTTGTAGCCCATGCTGGTCTCGAACTTGCAACAATCCTCCTGCCTCAGCCTCCCGAGCACTGGGATTACAGGTGTGCGCCACCATGCCCAGCTGTTACATGTAACTCAGAGTCTAGAATTATTATACTCAAATGTGACTTTTGTCTGAAGCGGGTATGGTGGTTGAATTCTGGGAGGCTGAGGCAGGATTTCAAATTCAAGAGCAGTCTGGGCAATTAGCAAGACCCTGTATCAAAATACAAAGGGTTGGGGACATGACTTAGCATAAAGGCTTTATGTTAGACTCCCCAGTGCTGCCAAAAGGTACAGAGTGAGGATGATAACTAAAGAAAGTTTTAGCTGGGCATGATGGAGCACACCTATAACCCCAGCACTCAGGAGGCTGAGGCAGGAGGATCCTTGTGAGTTCAAGGCCAGCCTGGGCTACAAAGTGAGCTCAGGGCTAGCCTGAACTGCATAGTGAGACACTCTATCTCAAAAAGACAAAAACCAAAAAAACAAAACTAAAGAAAATTTTGTTAATCTGCTGGGCTTTGAGTCATTACATATGAAAGTTCTTTTTTTTTTTTTTGGTCTTTTTGAGACTGGGTCTGGCTATGCAGTTCAGGCTGACTTTGAGCCCACTTTGAACTTGCAATGATCCTCCTGCCTCACCCTCCCAAGTGCTGGATTTACAGGCATGCACCACCACACCCACCTAACATGGAAGTTCCTAAACCAAAATTAGTCTTGGAGCCAGATTCATTGACCATAGCAGCTGTTAACTGTGTAACTTTACTAATAGTATGTATCTTGTTGAAAGGATTAAGAGATGTGTTGGATGCCTTTAGCGTTCTTTTTTTAAAAATTTTTTTGAGATAGGGTCTTACTATGCAGTTCAGGCTGGTCTTGAACTCACTTTGTAGCCCAGGCTGGCTGTGAACTCACAATGATCCTCAACCTTTAGACTGCAGAGATTATAGGTGTACATCACCTCACCTGGCAGTTAGTGTACTTCTGGCTCACTGTCAACATGCTGTAGATGGTATTCTGTAGTATCACACGTCTTCAAGAACATTCACATCAATATAACGTGACAAAATTTAGATTCAAAGATTCATTTTTATAGAACCCCAGGGTAATAAAATTATCTACTTAAATTTGCTGTTTTATCTTAGCAGTTACTTGTCAGTATGCCTGCTAGAGATTATGGAAGTCGTAATTTACACAAGTATGTCCCAGAAATGTTAAAAAAAAAAGGCCCACATGCATATTTTATTAGATGACTGAAACTTCAATAACAAATCCTTGGCAAATAAATTCTTTTTATTTAATTATGACTGAAGCTATATTTAGTTTCAAGTAGAAGTATATTAGCTCATTCCTTTGTACCTACTGGCAAGTGATCTGGTAACTTGCGCTTTGTTTTCATGCAAAAAACCCAAAGGACAGTTGGGCATGGTGGTACACACCTATCATCCCAGCAGGACTGGCCCAGGTTCAAGGCCAGCATGAACTGCAGTTAAGACCCTATCTCAAAAAAGAAAAAAAAGAAAAATGCACTTATTCTGACTTTTTGGATTCCATTTCTTTCCTATGTTGTGCATTCATGGTCCCCATCATATTCCTAAACTCCTCTTTTTTAATCTGTATGTGAAAAAAAAATCTATATGTGCTCTAGAGTCACTAACCAAGTATTTCATTATGGTCACCATCTCTATAGTTATGAGAAAGTATTTCCGATTTGACTTCTCTTAGAGCCTCATTAATCTGCTTTGTTACTTGTGCTCTTAACACTTCCGAGTCCAGGCAAACAGCTTTTAATTATTCCACATCATAACTCCCTGGGCTGGTCTCTGGTGAGCTGCAAGTATGGAGTTTCACCTTAAGCGTCTTCTCATTTCCTATTTTTTTTTCTTTTAAGTTTACTTCCTGGGTTGATGCTTGTAAATCGCTTATGGCAAACAGCTTTATTGTTAGTATTTAGAACCCTTAGGAAATGACTACTTCTCAAGAAAGGTCTTCTAGGCATAGTTGGTTTTTGAGTCTGTTGCAAGATCCTACCCCTTCAATTTACTGGGATGAGAAGCCTATGTTGCCTAACCCATTTCTTTGGCGCTGGCCTATAGTATTACTTATGACTCTTAGGCAGTCAGTCTTGGTATAGTAGAACAGTGGATCAGAATACTTATGTCATCTTAGCTGAAGTAGTACGATGAGCAGTAACAATAGCATCGAACACAGCCTAGAAAATGAAAAACTGTGGTAATTATTGATTTATTGTTTTTCACCATTAAGAACTGTATTTGTGGTTATAAAACCCAGAACCAGGAAATTGTATGCAGTAAATACGCCCTCAATATGGTGATTTTACCCTCAGGAGAGAAAATTTAAAAGGAGTTAGGAGGAAAAATAGAAGGGAAAGAGACTAAAAGCAGGGCTGGAAGACAAAGAAAGATTATGCAAACTTTGGGAATCTGGTGAAGTAGACAGGAAGAAATATAAACAAGAATAGAACACAAAAACTAGAAACAATGTTCATACTCACAAATAAAAAAGAAGAAAAAATAGAAATAGGGAAAAAAAATGTCCACTTTAGATATGTCTCTGCTGTCCCTGGTAGGCAAAACCCAGATCTGTGCTGATTAATCCCAGCAAGTCAGCAGTAAACAATGGGGTAGCAGACACCAGCAAGCCTGGACCTTCACTGTTCAGGCTGGTTTCTGGCTAAGAGGCTAGAACCTAAGAAGTGCTCCATCTGCAACACTCCATACGCCTCCTAGTGGCTTAAACTTGCCTTCACCGCATCCTCATCCTGGGAGTCTCTAGATGGAGCCAGCAGCTGCCGAGCTCCCAGCTCAGCTGGCTCCTCTCCAAGAGGACACCTAACCCAAACTTACCAGCCACGGCTGTTCTGCTGGGACATTTCTCTAGCGAGGCCTCTGGGGTTGCCAGTAGTCACTGTGCACCCACAGGTTCAGGCTACAGTTCCCACAGTGAGCCAGAGCTCAAGGATAAAACGCCTTCTTGTCCACTGCTCTCTCTGCCCTCCCCATGGCTTCAGCTCTCTTTACAGATCTTCGCTGGGTCCAGGACCTACTTTTCTCATCTTCCTCATGTTGCTAGCCTCTGTACACCAAATATCAGAGAGGCTGTTTCTGTGCTGTTTACTACTCTGTCATCTTCCTGGAATCTCCTGATTTTCTGAAGTATTACTGGAAAGCACAATATTCCTATGACTGCACTATTTGGGGGACATTATGATGTTAATATTTATCAGCTTAAGTTCTTTAGTCAGCTGTCAGTTCAAGTGAGCTGCCTGAATAAAAGGGAATGTGACAAACTGGTGAATAGTAGCTCTTCCGAAGTCTCTTCCTTGCCATCTGCGTCTCCTGTGGTAAAGCAAGGTGCTACTATACATATAATCGGTACTCAGTAAGTTAGGGAAGGCAGCTCCTCTTCACTGAGCTGACACCTCAGTGTAGAAAATAAAGTTGAAACCAGAAAAGAAAAATACCATGTGCAAAAGCCTACAAGAAAAATATTTTTCAAAAACTGGAAGGCATGTGTCCACAAGTGAATGTGAGGTGTTAAACACGAGGACAGACTACCCCAGGCTTGACAGGGAATATACCTTAAGGTGAACAAGAACGGCAGGTTTACAAAGTAATCTCAACATCTAGCAGAGTTCAGTGAATAAGGGACACATCCATTAGGGACCCATCTTTTGTTATCAGGGCCATGGTATGAATTCCAATCTTTTTTTTTTTGGCGGTACTGGGGATCGAACTCAGGACCCTGCACTTGCTAGGCAGGCGCTTATTCCACTGAGCTATATCCCCAGCCCCAGGGACCCATCTTTTGGTAAGACTGGTAATTAGTTGTTATTCCTCACATTCCATCTTGAAGGCATTATGCATAGAAGCTTGGGGATCCAGGATTTTTTTTTTTTTTTTTTTTTGAGTCAGGGTCTTGCTATGCAGTTCAGGCTGGCCTTGAGCTCAACAATCCTCCTGCCTCAGCCTCCAGAGTGCTGGGATTACAGGGGTGCACCACCACACCTGGCAAGGGTTTTAAACAAGTCAATGGAAACAGTGTCCTGTGTTTGGGTCCTAATATAGGAGATACGAAAATGGAAGCCTAGTGTAGAGATGGGTAATGTGTGGACCATGTCCAATCCATCTTTGTTTGGGGACCAGCATATTCTAGCAGGTTTAGATCACCCATGAGTTGTCCTCCAGAGTTACAACTGAAGAGGAATTTCCAATGCTGCTGGTAAAACCAAGACTCTAATTCGGACTCTGTGCCTCAAGGGACATGCCATCTAAGGACTGTAGAAGCCACTACGCAGGCGCAACCACCTTTCTACATGAAGTAAAATGTACCTTTTGTTTTAGAACCCAGGGCCCCACATAAGCTGTACTGAATGCAAAAAAAGTAATGTTTGACAATATGAGACAACCAACCAAGGATATGAACTACTGCACCCTTTACTGTTTTATCAGTGGAAAGAATGTGAGTTCCAAGGGTACTTCTAGGTTCTTAAACATCATCTTCCAGTATTAAAAACTAGGGAGCAATGCCAGATTCTGGGATCGAAGCCAAAAGTACACAAGATGATCTTGGAACATCTTATAGTACCAAAAAAGAAAATGTACCAGGGCTGGGGATATAGCTCCATGGCACAAGTGCCTGCTTAGCAACCACAAGGTCCCCAGTACCCCCCCAAAAAACAACAACAACAACAACAAAAAAAAACAAGAGAAAATGTACCAAAAAGTAGAAACAAAACCATGAGATTATGTTAAACAGATACAAGATATTTATGAGGTTTCCTCCACAGAGCCAACTAGGACTGTTCACAACTTTGAAGAAAATAAAACAATACTGGATCACTACCCAAAGTATAAATATAATCATTTTTATCCCATAGGGATATGAATGGTAAATTTCTTTGAACATAATTCCAAGTAACTTGCGTGCGTATGTATCCTTGAAGGTGACGTAACTCCCTACTCCTTCATTAAATGTGGACTGCTCATTCCAAACAGCAAAGTATGAAAAGGGTAAAAGAAATAGCTAAATGGAGAAACCTGGCAAATAAGACCTTTAGCCAAGCGATTAATGGTAGGTACCAAGAGAATTAAATTAGGTCATGTTTGATAGTAATATACCCTTGATACATGATTAAGATAGAATTTCATTTTGGTTATTTCCTCCCAAAACACATAAAACTTACCCTAATCTTAGGACAGAGGTGAGTATAGGAGGGTAAATCTTAAACAAGGGACTTCTTCCCAGAAATTACAGTGCAGCAGGATCCTGACAAGGGGCTGGGAACACAGCTTAGTGGTAGAGTAGTTACTTGGCATGTTCACTGCTGTGTTCCATCTCCAGCACTGTCAAAACAAAAGCTAAATCTTAGCAAAATATTGACCTTACCAAATACCAATGTACCAGTATTAGCCCATTAATTGTGAACAATCACAACACACCAATGTAAAAATATCAATTAGGGTAAAACGGATGTCTTTCATGGGACTTCTGAATATGGTTGAATTCATATTTCTGAATTTTCTGTAAATCTAAAATTACAGCACTCAGGAGGCTGCAAGTTTGAGGCCAGCCTGAAGTGCATAGTGAGGCCTTGTCTCAAAAAACAAAAACAACCACAAACAAAACCACACACACACACACACACACACAAAAAAAACCCCAAAAACCAATGATACTAAAATTTTAATTTCAGTTCCAGGTCCATTTTATTACCACTTTCCCAAAGGTGCTTTAATAAGCACACAAGACATCCTCATACCCCAAAGGGCCTTTATTAGACAGGAAAACCGAACAAACAGTAGGCTCCTCTGCGCCAGGTATTAGGCTACTTCACTGACTGATACATGGTCTAACAACTTGGCTCATTATAAGTGTTCCTAAGTAACAGGAGAAAGATGTTGCTAAGCAAAGATTTTAAGTATTACAGTTAATTTGTTAATTCAGTGACTGTTTTCTAAGAGAATATTGACAGGTCCATTAACTAGAGCTGTTCATAAAGTCCTAATTAAGCAACAAGATTCAGAGGAATCACTGTCACTCTTTTTAAGTTCTTAATTAGCTGCTCATAGCAGGCAGTTTTCCTTTGCGTAAATTCCTAGGCACTTAGCTACCTTTTTGTGACCCTTAGGGGCTTGAAGAATTTATTCCTCTGCTCCATTTTCCTGACTAAAATGTGAGACGTGATCCAAAATTTCAATGTAAAAAATATACAGTGCTGCTGGGTGTGGTGGTGCATGCCTGTAATCCCAGCACCTGGGAGGCTGAGGCAGGATTGCTTCAAGTTTGATGTCAGCCTGGGCTACACAGTGAATCAAACCAGTCTGGACTACATAGTGAATGAAACCTTGTCTCAAAACAAACAAAAATTCTAGTATCACTAATTTGTTTGAACCCAGCAAAAAATGACATAAAATGATTACGTGTCATAGCACTTACTAATTCCAGTCTCCACCTACCTTTATGTTTTTCCCCTTTGATGTAGTACAGGGCTGAAGCCTAAAGCTTAGTCACCACTATGGAGAGGGAGAATATTTGTGTTTATTTCTACCTATGGCAGTTGGCAGCTTGTATACTCAGACCAGGAACCCTGCCAGGCTAATTCCAGTTTCCACTGCAACATGGAAGGGAGACAGAGATGATGAGCAAGAAGCTACACTGAATTTTACTTCCTCTTCTTATACTCACCAGGGCGTAAGTTTCTTTGCTAAAAAAAAAAAAAACAGGGATAGGGAGGTGACTCATTAACTTCACATATCAATTAGGAAATCCCATTAAATTATTTCAATGTGCATGCTTATGTCACTGAAAACTCTTGGGACACTGAAGTACAGACACACAAACACTGAAGGAATCACTCCTTTTCAAGTTGTAACACAGGAACCTCTCTCTACACATGGATAACTAACTGTACTGATTAGGAAGGCCTTGAGCACTCAAAGAACACAAGACTCCAGATTTAAAACTCTATGGAGGAGCCAGGTGTGGTGGCGCACACCTGTAATTCCAGTACTCAGGAAGCTGAGGCAAGAGGATACTTGTGAGTTTGAGACCAGCCTGAACTGCATAGCAAGACCCTGTTTCAAAAGACAAAAAAAAAAAAAAAAAAAAAAAAACCCACAAAACTCTATGGAGGGCCAGGGTGAGTGGTAGAGTATTGCCCTGGGTTCAAACCCAGCATAGACTGGGCGTAGTGGCATATACCTGTAATCCCAGCACTTGGGAGGCTGAGGCAGGACTAAAACACAACGAAACTCTAGCACACATGCAAAAAAAATCTTACAAACTTAATCACAAAATTTTTCTTTTCTTTACCTGGTACAGTTTGTGACCAAAGGCTGCCTGTGCTTGCTGTTCTTTCTTTGCTACTGGGAATTGAACTCAGGACCTTATGCTTGCCAGGCAGGTACTGCGGGGCACTGAGCTATATATCCGCAGCCCTGACTGCTGTTGAGACTCCCCCCCGTTGGGTGTAAATTAAAAGTTGACTGAACCACTCTGATGAAACCATGCAAAAAGTAGGTATAAACCCCAAACTCGGAAATAAAGATTATTTTACTCCTGAATAGTTTTCCCATCACACTGGTCCTCTAAAAGATGTGAAGAATCAAGGCAAAGGTACTGGTAACAGGAATCTTTTTGGTGTACAGTGGCACTGCCCCGCACCTGCCGCTGCTGACCTGTTCCACTTAAGGCCTGAACTGCGCTCTGCAGAGGAAGACAGGAATCACAGCCCGCCAACCCCCCACCCTGCTATGTGGTTTGAACGGCCTCAGAAACAAGGTGGTTTCCAGCCATGGACGTGCTTGGGTGACTTTTTTATTTTTGAGACAAGGCCTGATATGTATGTAGTTCAGGATGGCTCTGAACTCATTATGCAGCCCAGGCTGGCCTTCAAAGTCATGGCAATCTTCCTGCCTCAGAATCAGTGCTGGTGTCACAGGCATGTGCCACCATGTTTGGTCATGCTTAGGGAGACACTGAATACTTTATTAAATCTGAAGTTTTATTGGAACATTCATGGTGCTAGACATATGGACTGAACCTGGGCACTATACCTTTAGCCCTTTTTAATTTTTGAGACAGGGTTTCCCTCATGTCCTAAGTTGCCCATGCAGGGTTTAAATTTGCAATCCTCTTTCCTTAGCTTCCTAGAGTACTGGGGTTACAAGTATGAGCCACCATGCCCAGCTGTCTAAGGCTTTCATGTTACAACTGCAAATCGACTGCAAATACCACATGGCCGCATAAGCCTAATATTTACTACTTTGCTCTTTAGATGAAGTGTATCCTGACCTCTGCTCTAAGATAACGCATAATAAATTATCTATATTGATATCTGAGCTGTCTTATTTTTATTTTTTGAGACACTGTCTCACTAAGCAGTTCAGGCTGGCCTTGAGCTCACTTTGTAGCCCAGGTTGGCCTCTAACTCTCAACGATTCTCCTGCCTCAGCCTCTCAAGTGCTGGGATTACAGGTGTGCACCAGCATGCCCAGCCTTGAGCTGACTTATATGGTAGTCATTAGACAAGACACTAAGATTAAAAAACTGATTTAATTTTTATCAACTTAACTAGCCATATGTATGTATTATATTACACAGGTATTGTACAACGAAGCTCTGGGATATGACAATTGGGCTCTAGCTTCTAAACATTCTTTTCTAGAATTCAGACCCTTTCTAATTTGAGTAGAAATACAATGAGGGTACTCGATTTGGTAGCACATATACTAAAATAATATAGCTAGGACCTAGATGACAAAAAGGACTACATACATTACTCAGTGTGACACAGGGCTGCCAGACACCAGAAGTCCCAATGGAAGCAGGTTTCTCATTCACACGAAGGTATCTAGGATTAAAGGGGGTAAAGATTGTAGGCTGCTACTACAACAGTCCCCAAAGTACCAAAGATTAATCTTAAGATTTTGTGCCTGACAGGTAAGTACTCTGCTTAGCTCTCCAAGGTCCTTTACTAATACAGAATGTTTGTACCCAGACTAGGACTAACTCCATGGTAGGAGCCAGTCCACTCTCAGAGGTACAAAAACACTGCCTATAGGCACCAGGGCCACAGCACTAGAACAGCACGTGGCGCTGCACCTCAAGGAAGACAGTGCGTGCTCTCCCAGCAGTGTAACGCAACCACAGGCACCGCACTAGCCTGGGCAGCTGACAACTACTGGATTATGTCCTCAATGGGTTTCTCAACTGCCGCAGAAGACAGGTACCCCAGGGAGGAGACACAGACGCAGGGATCACGTTCAGCTCCCTGCTGACCGCAAAACAAGCCTGGAAGCACTTTCCAAGTTTTCTGTAGTTTTGTCCAATATTCAGGGAGTTCCTGCTATGTCACAGACTGGGCGTGGCATCCAGCAGCCAACACAGCAAGACACACTGTTCTTTCCCTCATGGAATTACAATCTCGCTGTAAAGTTTCTCAGATGGAATGATACAGCAAGTCTCCAAGCCCCTTCTTCATACAAATCACCAAAATCCTACTTTCAATTCCTGGAGACTAGCACAGAAGAGGCAGTCAATGTGGGAAGGACATGCACCTGAAAACGCCATATGCACAGTCCACCTGCCACTATTTCCTCTCTTCAGCAGGGTAAACAATATTGCTTACATCATCCTAAAAAGAAAAGCAAGAAAAGCTTTAGAGACATATTATACTAAGTAGTGTCTACAGTAACAATGAATTATCTATTTTGAAATTGCTAATTATAATATATTCTCCAGTCCGGCATGGTGGTGCATGCCAGTAATGCCAGCACTGGGGAGGCTGAGACAGGAGAGCTGTGAGTTCCAGGGGAGCCTAAACTGCATAGTGAGACCCTCTCCAACAAAACAAAACCCTCAAATAAATACTGTTGTTATACACAAAATTAGGAGTAAGGACAAATAGAACTGGCATATTTCCCATAGATTTCACTAGCTACTATTGTTAGGGTAAACTGAGGCAACAGCCAGGTGAGGTTGAAGCAAGGTCAGTTTATTCCAGCCTTGGTGCAGGTAGGCTGAGGGCAGTTAAGACCACTGGTGCCAAGCATCAGACAGAGGCAAGTTTTATAGGGTGCTTGGGGAGGACAGATCTGGCAGGGAGGAGTGGAAAATTTTGAAACTAGGTATGTGGGAGGAGGCAACCTTGTGGTTTTTCATGGTATCTGAGTTTGCAGGTTTATTCAGAGATTTCCTCAGGTGTGTATGTGGGGGTGACTCCTGTTAGGGTAAGCCACTACTTATTAGCAATCCTGTCTGAAAAGTTGCCCTGAGCTATGGGATATGAGGATCTTTGGTGCCCTCTGCAATGGATGACTCCTGCCAGGGAGGGTGAGAGTGCAGCCCTTCTGTTTTTTTTAATACTGGAATTGAACTCAGGATCTCACACTTACCAGGGAGGCACTTGTGGCGCTGAGCTACATCCCCAGCCCATGTGCAGCCTTTATCTTTGTCAACAGACAATGTATATAACTCATACCCCCTCTTAAATCTGCTTTCCTTTTTTTAAGTAGATCTTTCAGGTACACCATTCAAAAGCTTCAAGTTTCTGCTACAGAGATTGTGTTGGTGTCATGCCTTGTTTCTTTCAGGACAGACTTTGCAGGTCAGAACACCCCCTTCTTCCTAAGCTGGGCTCTGCTGCTGGGTCTCAGGGCTCAGCACTGATACCCCACCTGTGTTTATATCCTCCTACTTCTACAGAGACTTGTCTTTTTTAATTAGACCTGAGCCACCTGTAATCCCAGCACTCAAGAAGCTGAGGCCAGTAGATGGCCACAAGTGAATGGCCAGCCTGAGCCAGACAGTGAGTGCAAAGCCAGGTTGAACTACATAGCAGAACTGTGTCTCAAAAGACAAAAACAAAAAACCTCCTTCAAAGTGATATAAAAACATCATCAATCATTGTTTTATTATATCTGTCGAGCTGGGCATGGTGGCACACACCTATAATCCCAGCACTTGGGAGGATGAGGCAGGATTGTTTTGAGTTCAAGACCAGTGTGGGCTACAAAGTGAGCTCAAGGCCAGCCAGAACTGCACAGAGAGACCCTGACTCAAAAAGACAGTTAAAACAAAAAGAATGGCATTGTATCTGTCATAAGAGTTCGATGATTGAACTGTTTCATAGCATGTGGTGTCTTTTAGCAATGTAACAATTTTCTCAATATTTGGAAAAAAAAAAAGGGCCTTTATAAGGGATGAGTTGCTAGAGGGTCCCCGTTGTGAGGAAACCTTTTTGACCAGATTGTGGCATGGCTGTGTAGAGTATGGAAGGCACAATCTTGAGTGTGAATGTTGACCTTATGCCCTTTTGCCAACGTTTAAGGCATCAAGCTCTGCCTGTTGAGAAGTTGTATGGGAGCTGGGGATATAGCTCAGTGGAGTAAGCACCTGCCTGGCAAGTGCAAGGTCCTGAGTTCAATCCCCAGTACCGCCAAAAAAAAAAAAAAAAAAGAGAAGTTGTATGTGGTGGCAGGGCTTGCGCTTCCGTCATTCAGTCTGTGCTGACAACTGCACAGCCTGCTCCAGCTGATGAGTTAAGAGGGCTTATGCCCCTTATCTGCAGAGGTCGAAAGAGTGTTGGGCATGGTTCCCACTATCTGACTTTTCCTTGCTTTGATTACCATAAGCTACCCAACCCCCAAACCCTCTAGAGAGCCTTAGTTTTAAGACCTCATACCTGAGAGGCTACTCACATTGAAGGCATCCATACAAAGCCCTCAACATTTAGCTGACAGAAAAGCCAATTGGTGGAACAAAACAAGCTTTGATAACTTAGTTTCCTGCCCCCCAAACCTCCACCAGTTCCTCCTGTGTAAACTAGGAATGTACTTTTCACAGAAGCAGTAACTAAGTCAGCTCTATTAGACAAGCTCCAGAATCACCGAGTGGTATTTCCTAGAACTGAGAGAAGTCTATTTTCAGAAAATTAGCATTCTAAAACATCACTATGATGGGGATTCAATAGTTACTAAAGGGGCACCAAGTTTGTTCACTGCTGAAAATTAGTGTAGTTGTTTCTAAGTTTAGGTTCCAGAGCCTCTCTACCAACTACACCATATTAAAGAGCTAGGGACTGCCCATAATTTTGCTGTTAAGACAGGGTTTTACTGCCTCAGTCTCCATACCACCTATAAAGCAAACTCACACCAGTATTTCCCTGATAGGGCACACCAAGGAGAATTTCAGTTATGAAATCCTTTAACCGTTGAGAGAGTAGGAGCCCTGCACCCTGATTTCAATGAAACTACATTCTTCCTGTATCAGACCCTTTTAATGCTTCATAGGCACTATAAAAATTGCAATTTCCCTTTCTACTTTCCCATCCCTCCCTGATTTGATCACTGTGTTGTTTTCAAGGTGTTGAGTAAAACAAATCCATACTAGTCAAACCCGTTAGACCACAACCACTCAACTCAGGAAGGGAAGGACTTTTAGGTTTTATTCCTGCAAAGGTTATCCTCTTTACAGGTTTAACCTTACTGGATAAAGAACTATGCTGACATCCTGGAATAGTTAACACAAAAGTGTCATGAACCAGACCCAGAATGCCAACCAGCTATTTGCTGCTGTTCTCCCAGCAGTGTAACACACGCCCAGGTACATGGCAACCTAGGCAGCTGCCTACAACTGGGGCACAAGAGGGGTGAAATGGGTTGCACTCACCTGGGGTCTCTTCTACCCGAGGCCCAGCACCGACCATTTCTGCAACCAAAGTATTCCAGGTTTTAAACGGCCAGCAGTCTGGAAAGCAAGCACACGTGCAGCGTTCGAGGCGAGACACAGAAACAACGGTGAGGGGGGGCTAGGATATAGCTTAGTTTGAAGGCCCTAAATTAAATCTCTATTACAGCAAAAAAAGAGCCAATAACCACCAGGCTTGCAAAAAACGTTACCAAACGTGTCTACACACTCACCATCACAATTCACTTTATTTATGTAAGGTTGGGCTGGCTCAGCCCGTATCTCTCCCCAGCCATCTTCAAATATCTCACCCTTCATCTCCTCCAAAATATGAGAGGAACAGGACCGCAGGGGAGGATTCACTGCTCGCGTCTAAAAACATCATCTAAAACCGGCCCGGTCCTTTCCAGGCCTTGGGCCGAGAGGGGCCGAGCTAGTTCCTCCCGGACACGTGCTCCCCACAACCTTCCCAAGTATGGTCTGAGCCCGCGGCGCCCGGGGACCAGGGCTCTCGGAGTTCGGCTCAGATGACCCCCCAGTGAGAAAAAAGGGCAGCGGAACGCGGGGCGGAACCCCAGTCTCTTCAAGATGCTTTCCACCCGGGGTCACAAGCAAACGAACCCCAGCTTCGTCCCGTGCCCCAGTAAAAGCCTCCCCACATTCGTTTCCCGCTCGGGAGAATAAATCACCCCAGTAAACCACCCCTCTCCCCAGTAAATCACCCCTCTCCCTGGCGGGCCTCAACTCACTCAACCGCGCGCGGAGCTCCGCAGGCCGAACCACCCCGCTCGGAGGCCGCAGGTGAAAGGGCAGCCGGGAGGCGCGAGAGCCCCGCCCCGGGACGGCCGGGGGCGGGGCCTTGTGGGCGGGCCTTGTGGGCGGGGGCACGCTCCTCCCCCCGAAAAGGCAGGACTTAAAGTGCAAGCGCTGTGGGGAAGGTGTGCGACTCGTCCGCAGGCTAGAGGCTCGAGTGGAAAAGCAGCTGTGGTGCCGTCCTGTTTCTTATGCATGGTTTGAAGAGGTGATAGTTTTGGGACTGTGAAGGAGAAGACCTTGTGTGTGTCCTAGAGAGCCGGGCTAACTGCCTGTCAGCTCAGAGCGCGGCCGCGGCGCGTCTCGCTCAGGTGTGGCCCTTTTTTGGTTGCTGCAACACACCCTTGTGCTTCCCACGCTGATGCTCCTTCTGTAGCCGCGCTGTCACTTGGCAAATACCCACACAGGTCACGTTGCTCTGGTCCTCGAGCTGTCTCCAGGAGGGTTTCCGCAGTCAGCCCTATAGCCCAACCCTGCGGACTGCAGCCCTGATTCTCTGCAGTAAGATGCTGGCTTGAGCTGCAGCGCTAAAGAACGCCAGGTCTCTCTGCCTGGCACAGTCGGCCCAGTATCTTTGGTCGGAAGGGACAGAGCGTCACGTTAGGAAGATTTCTTTTGAACACTAGAACTTCCTTTCTCCCTAGGTAGAGTCGTTATGATTCTGCCCTGCTTTAACAGAGGATGATGCTGGGGCCCAGCAGGAAAAAGCCCACTGGCAGTAATTCCTACATTTATTTGTAATTTCCTAGATTCCAGAGCGCCTCCCTTTCCCCTGCTTTTCCCCCTGGATCCTTCTAATGTTTGCTAATCCGGTATACCTGGCACTATTGCCTAGCTAGCCCCTGGGAACTGCCTTTGGCATCTGCCCACACGTTATTTTCTCAGCTCTCTCCTAATTAAAAAAAAAGTGCTTTCTGTGCACCCCAACTCTTGCAGACTTCTAAAAAACTTCAGAGCCCAAATTGGTTCCAACAAGAGACCCGAGATTACAAGGCCAAAAACGCACTTGACAAGAGTCAAGCACAAATCCTGTGTAGTTTTAACAGAGTTAGACACAGACTCTGGTTAGGCAAAGACTTACATAAATACAGTAATTAAAATTACTCATTGCTGGACTGGTAGGCAAGAGCTCTGCTCTGCAGTTAAATGGGAACGTGGCTGAAGACTGCTGACATAATCAATGCCGCATCCGGCTGTCACGGTGTGTTCGTAAGGGAGGGTTATGAGGGCTATTAAACCGAGCAGATTGGGTGGATAACTGTACTGCGGAGCTCTACAGAAGGAAAACTGCACTGCCAACTCATATATTTTGCTACCTCTCCTTCCAACTACACGAAGTGAAGGCAGAGCTTCCTGAGGATCCATGGAAAGGAAAGCTGAGGGTGGGTACAGTGTGTGTAAACAAGTGCATGTGTGATTTCAGAGAAGAGACTGGAAGTAATTGAGTACAAGGGGATATGAGAGCCTTTGGGGAGATTGGAACCAGTAACCTGGTGATGACTGAATTCACAGGTTAGTCTAGGTAGAAGATAGGATTTATGTGGAAGGAAGGCTTGTCATTATGAGTAAGACTGTGAGGTAAATCATGTTCTCATACTGAAAATGTGGTCTCCTATATTAAATAAAGGCCATCTAGCATCCTATGGAGGGAAACCTAGATTATGATTTCTTTTTTCTTAGGTATAACATCCTTTAGAGTCAACATTTTTGACCTCTATTCTTTTTTTTTTTACTGTATGATAGCTTTTATTTTATTTTTTGCAGTTCAATCAGATTTTATTGCTACATTTTAGATATGCACGATGATCACATTCATCATAGAGGATTTGTACCTGTACATGACATAACTTGTTCTTTTTTTTATTTTAAAGACAAAAGAATGGAGACATATAAACCAGAATAACACAAAAACAGTACAAGAAATACCAAATTATAGAGAAGATAGTAGGGAATTAGCACTGGATGCTGTATTACATAATGTTATCTTCACATTAGTTAACACAAAAACAATAAAGGAAATACCAAATTATACAGAAGATAGTAGGGAATTAGGAAATATTCTTTTTTTGTTTGTTTGTTTTTTTGGCGGTACGATAGTAGGGAATTAGCATGGATGCTGTATTACATGTTATCTTCACATTTGTTACTCAGTTATACAGATGATGGCTCCTTCGATTAATCAATTTTCTCCACCCTCATCTCTGTTGTTCTACTGCCCAATCAGTCATCTTCCCTCGTACGTTTGGGTTTATTTACTCCCTCAGACTCTCACATTGGGAAGAGACATGGCTGCTTCAAATTATGCTGTAACATATATGGGTGTATACAAATTGCTATGGCAGGAAGTGGAAAAGCACCCATGCTCAAAGACAGTAGATAGGCACGGAACCAGGTTCATTATGGTCAAGCCCCATTGACAAGCCCTCAAGGCCATCTGGGGTCCAGTTGAGTTGGCGGGGTTACCCAGGGAAACACCAGGCTTCACCTTGATACGTCTGAAGGTCCAGATGAGTCCTCAGGGTCGCCCAAGCAGACTGCGGGGCTCCACCCTGTCGCCGCACTGCCAGGGGCTGGGTTGAGTCCACGGGTTTGCCCCCAGCGGACCACCTGGTTCTGCCCTGTCGACACTCTGCCAGAGGCCCAGTCCAGGTCTTCAGGGTTCTCAGGTAGTCTGGAGGGAGCCCCCTCCCTCCTCAGGCTACTGAGCTCCCTGTCAAGGCCCCTGGGGTCTCCTTATAGGCCACTAGTGTCTCCCTGCAAGCTGCCTATAACCCTTTGGAGGCTGTCCCCACCCAGCTAGAGAACTGGGTCTGCACCCTAGTTCCAGGTCTTCACCTCCTCCCACCTCCCGATCGCCAGTGTTGCCATCCCCTGCCCCTTGCAGCTGGGCATTGGGCGCACTTACAATGCTGGGCACAAGTGGCGTGAGGTCTCCCCCATCCATGCTCACTGTGGTAGTCCAGGGTATGTATAAGTTTAGTTATTAGTTCTAGAAGAGAATTGAAGGATTTTCTTGGGTCTGCTGTGTAGAGTATGTTCTTGTCTCTCAGACTCCCGGACTGCTGCTTTTCGTGTAATTTGTTGCTATGTGTTCATACAATGTTCATATATGCAAGCAGTATGGAGACCCTCTTGGTGCTCATATTAGTAGTTTAGGGTGAGTCCTGAAGTCTGTAGACTCAGCCGGTTGCTGTCAGGGACACATGTTAAGTGCTCAGGCCACCAAGACTCAGGATGTTCAGAGAGGAAGTTCAGGGTGGGAGCTGAAGCGCGGTAACTCAGCTCCTGCTTCCTGCTTAGTGTTGCAGTGAGAAGGGTGTGGGGCCGTGTGGTCCACCTCCATCTGCAGCTCTCTCACTGTTGTGCTCCAGTTCCCGTTTGTTCTTTGGCTGGATCCCTGGGAATTGCCGTGGCCCTAGGGCTGCTGCCGATGCGCTCTGCTGCTCTCTGCTGGTAGTTGCTCACACAGTGGAGAGGTAGGAGACCACAGCCTCGGGGCAGGCGTAGAGCTGGGTGTGGTGGGCTGTGTACTGGTTGCTTTGACTACACCTTGCCTCCAGGTGCTGATTAGAAAGGTTGCTGTAGGGTGGGGATTCTGTTTTAGTGGCTGTTGCAACTTCTCATCCTCACACCGGGCTGGATAACACCTCCTGACCGCCATTGCCTCTTTTCCTGGCTGCGCTTTCTCCTCTCTGGTCCTGGACCAGCTCCTGGAACTCCGCTCTCCCCTGGCCAAGTCGGCAGGCTGACGTGAGCGTGGGTCTCCGAAGCTAAACCTGTGAGTGCCAGAATGAGGAGTGGGTCAATGGTGTGTTTGGAGTGGTGACTCCCTCCTCTGCCTCCTCTTCCTCCGACTGTGCCATGGCAGCCCTCCGAGCCTTTTCTCCAGAAGAGGTCTTGTTTGGTCTTTCAGAGGGCTTCAGTTCTCATTTCAGATCCTTCCTGGGTTCAGGGGGCACATTTCTCTCCTTTTTGTCCTTCTCATGTGGGGTGGCGATCCTCTGGGAGGATCCTTCTCTGCTGCTCACCCACTCACCATCTTCCCAGAAGTCTGATGACCTCTATTCTTTTAAATTCTGAATTCATGGTAGGGATTGACTTATATGTTCTTTTCCCTGTAATGTCAGTATTTTTCTAATATTTTTGTTTCTTTTGACCTTAAAGACCAAACTGTTAGGAATAATAATTTTTTGTAAAAGGGAGCCAGGCATGGTGGTACATTCCTGTAATCCCAGCACTCAGGAGGCTGAGGCAGGAGCGTCACATAGTGAGACTTTGTTTCAAACATCCAACAAAATAAAATAAAAAAGGGAAACATATCTAGAAAAACAATGGATGAGGACATATCTATTTTGGTTTTTTGCTTTTCTGGTACCAGGAATTTAACACATGACCTCAGTCTTGCCAGGCAAGTGCTTACATTTCTGACTATATCCCTGGTGGACATGTCTATTTGTTCTGAATTTGACCTAAGTCTGGCCCCAAGTAACACCAGTTCCCCAAACCTCTTGCCTGACTTGCCCTTCCTCTTCAACTCTTACATTCTTGCTTCTTTCTTGGTACCTTTTGCCTGCAAGGTTGGTCTTTTCTCTTTCCTGAACAGGAACCACCATTAGAGAAATATTTAACAATTTGTTCAGTCAGTTGGTCAACATTTACTGAACATCTAACATGAGCCACGACTTGTTCAGCTGCCACTGACAAGGCCTGGTAATAAGTTTCCTGCTTGCCTCGTGCTCACAGTCTAGGGGAAGAATGCTAAATCCTAGATACTCCTGGGCACAGGCCAAGGGCAGTTTACCTGGCTTAGGGGCCAGCCTGGGATACATAGTGCTTTCAGGACCACCTTTAACTACATGATTGAGATCTTGTCCCAAGAGCAAGCAAGCAAACAAACACAAGCCAAATGTCTATTACTAACAATTAGATGAATAACATGTAGTATATCCATACAGTGGAATTTATTCAATCATAAAAAGTAATGAAGTATTGATTCATACTACAATTTGAATGAGTCTTGAAAACATTACATTAAATTAAAGAAACCAGTCAAAAAACCTTATATGGTTTGATTCCATTCATATTCACCATGGTTTGGCTGTCACTGCCTCCTGTATTGGTCAGCTTTAAGTGGCTGGGACAAAATATTTGATACCCACAACTGAAAGGAGGAGAGCTTTATTTTGACTCACAATTTCAGTGCAAGGTTGGCAGGTTCCGATGCAGAGCCATCATGGCACAAGGGCATGGGAGAGGAAATGTTCTCAACTCTTGGGATCTGGGAAGCAGGGAGCAGGGGAAGGGTAGAGGAAGGAGCCAGGACCAGCTACAGGACTTAAGGTTATATCCCTGGCCCCACCTCCTCCAACTAGGCCCCGCCTTATAATAATCCATTCAGCTATGAATTCCTCCATGTGATAACCCGTTCATTTCCCCATTCACTCCACAAACCTTCCAGGGCCTCTTAATCCTGGCAAACTGACAATCAAGATTAACCAGCACATTCCCCAGAGATTCTTGTGCTAGAAACTTGGTCCACTGTGTGGCAGTGTTGAGGTGTTAGAACCTTTAGGAGGTAAACCTAGGAGAAAGTGATTGGATTATTGAGGTGCCTCAGGGATTAATACCCTTCCCTAGGGGCCCCACTAGTTCCTGTGAGAATTTGGTTGGTTTTTTTTGAGACAGAGTCTCACTAGATATTCTAAGCTGGTCTGGAACTCCCTATGTAGCCCAAACTGGCCTCCCATTTGAGGTGATCCTCCTGCCTCCACCTCCCGAGTGCTGCGACTACAGCTGTACACCACCATGCCCACCAAGAACAGGTTGTGATAAAAAGAGCAAGATTCACTGGGGCATGTGGCACCGCCTGTTACCCTAGAACTTGGGAGAGTGAGGCAGGATGGTTGTCATGAGTTTGAGGGCAGCCTGGGCTAAATCCTGAGTTCAACACCAGCCTGTATTACATGGTGAGACACTGTCTCAAAAAACAAACAAAACAAGCAAGATTTGCCCCCCTGATGTCTGGCATCACCATTTTTCTCTCCCATACAACACTCATGTCATGATTTTATCTGCTTTGTGCCCCAGCCATGGGGGTCATATAAAGAAACTTTTTTCTTGTGCTGCTATGAATTGAACCCACAGGGATGTTCTACCACTGAGCTACATCCTCAGCACCTGCCCCCCTTTGAGAGAAGAACTTGCAAATTTGCTCAGGGTAGCCTCAAACTTTTGATCCTCTTGGCTCAGCTTCTTAAGTAGTTGGAATTACAGAGGTGTGTCAACACCCCAGCTTTTTTTTTTGACAGACTCTTGCTAGCCCAGGCTGGCCTCCAACTCATGGAAATCCTCAGCCTTCTGAGTTCCAGTGATTACAACTGCATGCCACCGTACCTGGTTAATACCTCAACTTTCAAAGGTTTTCTTTTTTTATGTTTTTGAGACAAGGTCTCACTATGCAGTTCAGACTGGCCTTGAACTTGGAATAATCCTCCTGCCTTAGCTCCTGAGTGCTGGGATTACAGATGTGCGCCACCACACGCACCCGGCTTCAAAATTTCTTTCTTTTGTTTCTATTTTATTTTATTTTATTTTACTTTTGAGGTAGGGTCTCACTATGTAGTTCAAGCTGGCCTTGAACTCACTATGCAGCTGTGGCTAGAACTCATAGCAATACTCCTGCCTCATCCTTCTGAGTACTGGGACTACAGGTGTGTGCCACAATACCCAGCTAAGAATTTCTTTTTGATGCAATGAAAAATGTTCTAAAATTGACTGTAGCATGGGCTGGGGATGTAGCTCAGTGGAATAAGTGCTTGCCTAGCAAGCACAGGGTCCTGAGTTTGATCCCCAGTACCGCCAAAAAAAAAAAAAATTGACTGTAGCAGCCAGGCATGCCTATAAAACTGAGGGAGGAGGATCACAAATTCAAGCCCAGGCTGGGAAATTTCATGATTTACACCTTCCTTCAAAGGGGTGTGTGGGATTGGTGATGTAGTTCAATGTGAAGGCCCTGGGTTCAACCCCCAGTTACCTGCTCCTCCTTCATATTCAAGTGGCTGAAGCAGGAGGACTGAGAGTTCAAGAAAGGAGTTTTCGTTCTGGGTCTTACAGCATCTCAGAGCTCCTTCCTCAGTCTGTGGAGATATTTAAGACATTTGGGCCAGCAGCACAAACAGGACAAGGGGGACAGTGTACATTTTCATTGCCCTCCCTTTGTAACGCAAGTCCCTCATAATGACTTGGTTCAACATTTATGGCGAACCTTCCACGTAGGAAGCACGTGGAACTGAAAGAGACAGAATCTCTTTTTCCATCCAATGTTTAAAATGATTGCACATACCTCTAATCCCGGCTACTTGTGAGATTAAAGCAGGAAGAACCCAAGTTTGAGGCCAGCCTGAGCAATTTAGGAAGACCCTATTTAAAGTGGTTTAAAAACAGCTAGGGGTGTGGCTCAGTGGTAGACTGTTTGCCTAGCACCTAGGTCCAGTTTTCAGTACCATGCAGAACAAACTAACGCCCTCTCTATACACAAATATAGCTTTGTAAATGATAGCCAACTTGATACAAAGAATAGTTGCAAAGCAACCTGGAATTCTAGGTGCTCTCTGTTGCCTGTAGTGAAACAGCACAGTGACATTTACAGCAAGACCAATATCCAGTTCTTCTTGGAGTCAAGCAAATTCCAGGACTTGGCTCCCTCTGCACATGACTCTCATCACCCCTTCATTTGGTTGCTAAACTCGATTTGTTAGTCTATTTTCACACCCCTCATTTTCTCACCACCCCCACCCCACAATGTCCAAATTGGCCCTCCAGTCCTGGAACCATTTGCCGGAAATTCATTAAACTGAACACATGGGAAATTACAGAGGAGATTTCACTTGTCACTTAGGCTCAAATATAGAAAGTAATTTTGAAGGACAGTGGTGAGAGACTATTTTTATCTTGCTTGTTTTTGCTGAGTTTTCTTATCTTACTCTTTCATTCTCTTCCTGGCTACATCTCTTCTTCCTTGCTTCTTCTTTAAGCTAAACATTGACCTTTTAAATCTTTGTCCTGTGTTCTCTTGTCTTGCTTTTTAGGATTTGTTTTTACCTTTGTTGTTCATTCAACATGTACTGAATATCTCTTAAGCAGCAGGCCCTGTGCTGGGCACTAGAAAGCATACAATGGGAAGAAGATAGACATGGTCCTTACCAGCACTGAGATTACAGAGAGAATTCAGATTTGGTCACAGGAAAGGGGGAAGGTGGTTAATTTCAACTTTCTAATGCTAGGTTTACCATTCTGTAAAGGGGATGTGAAAATAGACAGAATCCCAGTTTGTTTAGTTGGGAATAGAAGTCTCTCACAAGGTAGGTAAGGAAACCAAAGGCCTAGATTTCTATGCAATATAAACCTCCTGGGTAGAGAGAACTTGGATTTGGTAGTCAGATATAGATCTGATTCTGACCTCATCCCAAAATATTAGCTGTTTGGCTTTTAAGTAAGTGTAGTTCCCTCGTCTATAAAATAGGAATAGTAGCTAGATGCAGTAGCATGTGCCTGTAGTCTCTGCTACTCAGGAGGCCAACACAGGGAGATCCCTTGATCCCAGGAGTCTGGACCAGAGTAAGCAACATAGCAAGATTCCAACTTTTAAAACTTTTTAAAATTAAGGCTGGGTGTGGTAGTACATACCCTGTAATCCTAGCACTCAGGAGGCTGAGACAGGAGGATTGCTGTGAGGTGGAAACCAGCCTGGGCTACATAGTGAGTTCAAGATTCACCTGAACTAGATAGTGAGATCCTGTCTCTGGAGAAAAAAAAGAAAAGAAATTAAAATATAAAATAAGAACAATAAGATCCATAGTTTAGTGTTGTTGTGAAGATTAAAGGTGATATTATATATAATGAGCCAGACAGATGCCCAGTATGTCACTTCTTTTCCATTGCTTCCGCATTCTACTCTCGAAACCCATAATTAAAAAGAAATAAATAGCTGCACGGTGTAGTTCAGTGGTAAAACACTTGTCTAGCATGTGTAAGGCCCTGGGTTGGATTCCCAGAACCACAAAAATAAGTAAATAAATAATCCTACTGCTAAATTAGGTTGACATTAGAATAATTTTGTTTTGTTTTGTTTGAGACAGGTCCTCATTATGTAGTCTAGGCTGGCTGTGAATTCACTATGTAACCCATGGCCTCAAACTTCCAGTGATCCTGCCTCAGCCTCCCAAGTGCTAGGATTACAAGTAGTTACCACCACGATCAGTCTAGAATTTTTTTTTTTTTGTCTTTTTGAGCACAAGATTTTACTATGCTGTTCAGGCTGGGTTTGAACTCACTTAGTATCCCAGGCTGGCCTCAAATTTGCAGCAATCTTCCTGCTTCAGCCTCCCCAGTGCTGGGATTACAGATGTGCACCACCACCCTTGGCTAGAATAAATAGTTTAAATTAAATTAATTAATTTTTTGTCTTTTTTTTTTGAAGTACTGGGGATCAAACTCAAGACCTTGCGCTTGCCAGGCAGGCACTTAGTCCACTGAGCTATATCCCCAGCCCTTTTTTGTCTTTTTAGACAGGGTCTCGCTATGCAATTCAGGCTAGCCTTAAGCTCACTTTGTAGCGCAGGCTGGTCTCAAACTTTGCAACAATCCTCCTGCCTCCACCTCCTGAGTGCTGGGATTACAGGCATGTGCCACCACGCCCAACTAAATAGTTTGTTTTTTAAAAGCCTATTCTTCTGCTGGGAGTGGTGGCACATATCTTTAATCCCAACACTGGGAGGGCTGAGGCAGGAGGATTGCCATGAGCTCAAGCCTAACTTGGGCTGCAGACCACCCTGAGCTACATAGCAAGACCCTGTCTCAAAAAGCAACAAACAAGGGCTGGGGATATAGCTCAGTGACACAGCACCTACTTGGCAAGTGCAAGGTCCTGAGTTCAATTCCCAGTACCATAAGAAGCCTATTTTCCCAAATAGGCAATGAAGTTTCCCAAATGGTCTTTGGGCTAGGATGTAGCTCAATGTGAGGCCGGTGCTAGTGGATTTGATCCCCACACTAGAAAAAAAAAATCAAATTGTATTTGTTTACTAATCATATGCCCAGACAGATGGGTTGCTAAGTGAATGCTACATGTGGAGCTTATGACAATTCACTCCGTTGTCCTGGGCAAATAGAAAGGCAATTAAAAAATTATGGAGAAAAGACTAAAGAGATGGACTGAAAGATTTCCTGGAAAAAAAAAAAAGATTTTCTGACTTTGAGGGCTGGAATGTGAGTGGATGCCTGAGCGAGTGGCAGAATCTGTTTCACTAGGAGCAGCTCCCGGGAAGTTGAAGGACCTTGGGGTTCCTCTTCCTTTGCTAAGTCAGGCATGCTCTGGGGAGCTGGGCGCTGCCACATGGCATCGTGCTCACCAGGAAGGGAGCAACGGCAGCTGCCACTGCAGACACTGCGTAAGTACACACTACAAAGCCGCTGATTTGCTTTACCTGATTCTTCCTCTTTAACAGAGACGAAATCTTTACAGTCAGCAGTTCCTTGAAGCAGAAAAGGAAGCCAAAGCTTCAAACTGGGGAAATTGGCAGAAACAACTTTCAAAGGAGAAAGCAGAGCTCAGCCGACGGGAGGACTAGGATTCCAGGATTCTCTCTCTCACGTCAGCCCCGTCCATAGGAAGTGGCTTTAGTGCAAGTTATTTGCAAAAAGCATTAGTTCAGTTGTCCTCTCCTCTCACCCTGTTTTTCTTTCTCGTTCCAGTCTCCTTCTTTGCTTTCTTGTGCCTCCTTCTCTTCTGCTCCTCCTCTCCTCTTCCCTCCTCTTGGAGCTCATCGCTCACCCCAGCAGCATTTTCTTTGCAAGAATTCGGCAGCATTCCTTCTTGATCTAAAGTAACGATACTACTCAGATCACAAAGGCAATGCTTTGTATTTGTATACGGCAAAGTCTCCCAAGGGAAAGTCAGGAGTGTGGGGGAAGATCTTTAAGTGCAGGATTTTCAGAGCCTTTCACATGCTATGAATTGTGGATAGCCACAAGTACTGGAACCTGCTGGGCGTGGTGGCGCACGCCTGTAATCCCAGCACTCAGGAGGTGGAGGCAGGAGGATTGTTGCAAGTTCGAGACCAGCCTGGGCTACAAAGTGAGCTCAAGGCCAGCATGAACTGCATAGCGAGACTCTGTCTCAAAAAAAAAAGGAACCTACATTTCCCAGACTTCTTTGAACTGCTGTGCAAACTGTAGCTGAGAGAGCGTTTGTGCTGGGTTCATGGTCAGGTAGCTGGCCAGCAAGCAATAGAGACAGATCTCCTTGTTTACAGCCCTAGTTGGTCAGCGCTACATGTTAAATATAACATATATGTGACATATGATATGGCAACTAGAGAACATCAGTGAATTACTGAGGTAGGAGGTTAGGGCCAAACACTAAGTGAAATGAATCAAAGGTCAGAAATATTCAGAGGACATGTACAGAAACAAGGCCCAAAATGACCCCATGGCTACTGAACACTGTACACGGAAGCTGTCAGAAAGCAATATTTTTAATCTCTCCTTTGCATCTGGCACTATTTGAGGAGTGATCAGAAAAGTGCTATTTTCATTTCTTTGTTTACATCTGGCCGGAAGTCAAGCAAATCTTTCAATAGGGCAGTTTACATCTGGGGCCAGGCCAACTGAATTTTTGACAGGACAACTGTCCCAGTGCCTTATTTGGATGAGGGAGAAGCCAATCCAGGAATTTCAGAGACAAAACGTCTCTCCCTTACTCTGTGAGTCTGTTCACTGGCCCGCACTCACTCTGTAGAGTGTACTTCTCCACCTTTAATAAATGTACACACCTTGCTCTGTGTCTTGTCCAGTTCTTTGTTCAGGACACCGAGAACTTGGAAGGAATTTCCATGGGACCCTCCATTGGATAACATGACATTCTTTTTTTTTTTTTTTTTTTTTTTGGTCTTTTTGAGACAGGGTCTCACTATGCAGTTCAGACTGGCCTTGAGCTCTCTTTGTAGCCCAGGCTGGTCTCGAACTCACAGTGATCCTCCTGCCTCAGCCTCCCCAGTGCTGGGATTACAGGCGTGCGCCACCACACCTGGCCTTGTTTTTTCATTTAACTATGTATTACATGTACACTATTTGCTTGTCATGATTCCAGGCGCTGAGATAGCTGGAGCTTACAATTCAGTGGAGAGGACAGAAATCACAAAGTAAATGTATAAAATATGTTACTGTATATCATATAATGGTAAGGTTAAGAATAAAAATAAAGTAGGGAAAGGATAGGGAGATGGTGGGAGTTGCATTTTAAGGGTGTCAAGGAAAGTTTCACTGGAAAGAGATTTTGGTGACAGGTGTGTGGGTGGGAGGGGGTTCCGTCAGAGAGACAAGCAAACTCAAAGGGCCTGAGGAGGGACTCAGCCAAGGGTGAGGCTGAGCTGAGGAGGAGGCAAGTTGTAAAAGACGAAGTTAGAGAGGTTGAGGGATGGAGTCCAGATGCCAGATTGATAAGGAAATGAGGTGATATGATGCGGATGATATGCCATGATATAATAATAAAACATATGGTAGGTCTATTATGTGGCTGCAAAACAAACTGCCCTCAAATTTAAGAGCTTGAACAGCAGACGTTTATCTCACAGCTTCTGAGGGGCAGAGGCTCCGCAGAGCTGGCTTGGTGTCACTCACTAGGTCGCAGGCAAGCTGTCCACGAGGGCTGCAGTGAGCCATCTGAAACTGCAACCTGGGCCGGAGGGCCGGCCTCCCAGAGCAGCAGTGTGGCTGTTGGTGTAAGCTTCTCCGTGGGGCCGATCACAACATGGCAACAGCCCTCCCCTAGAGCAAATGGTCCTGGAAACAGAGAGAAAGTGACCAAGAAGGAAGCCACGATGTGTTTCATAACCAAATACTGGCAGTTACAATGACTCTTGCTGAATTCTATTGGCCACACGGACAAGCCCTGGTTGCATGTGGGAGAGGACTACCAATGCATGAATGGAGATATGGATCTCTGAGGATCTCCTTGGAGGCCAGTTTTTGCAGAAAGTTTCCTGAAATTCACCAACTCTTCAACAAATATATACCTCTTAACATATCTGGGAAAAGGCCTGAACAGAACACAGAGAAAGGGAGCTTCACAAAGTAGCTGTGTCTGTGGGTCCTTGTGTCAATTCCGAATGAGCATGCGTGTTTCCTCAAAGCCCTGCTTCTTCTAGGCCTGGCCTCATTATTTCGTTCATCCAATTAACTCAACTCAGAATAATCTTAGTTAAACCTGCAGAGAGAAAAAATATCACTTTGAAGAAAAGCATAGAATTTTAAGGGCGGATTGGTACTCCTCTGGGTAATTTAACCTTGAGATGACACTGGTCTTTTCCAAAAGACAGAGCAGACCCATCCATCCTCCCAGGTTCCCTATGTTCCTTCTTGTGGAAGAGAGAGATGCTTCCTAGTCGAGAAGGATGACGGATGAGAGGGACTGGAGCATTTGCTACAATCCTGAGGGGCAGCACTGGTTTGTCCAGAGCAAAGACGTGGTGCTCCTGAGGCACAGATGGCCTCCCGCCCAACCTTGACTACGCTGGGCCTCAGCCTGCAGCCAGAGCAGGGCCAGTTTCCTTAGCTGGGCAGCAGATGGCATCACAGCCTCAGGAGCGAGCAGCTGAGGCTGCTGGCAGGAGCAGTGGCACTGTGAGGAACTCAGGCTGCTGGCTTGGCATCTGGAGGCTCCTGGGGCGGTGCCCACATCCCCCCAGCTCTCAGCTCTAGGAAGTTTCTGGTCTGTGCCTGTAAATTAAGGTAGTGGCAGGCCAGGGTCTCACAGAGCACAGACGCTCATCAGGAAACAGATGGTGCACAGAGGGTCTTTTCTGTGATCTTTTCTGAGAAAGATGCAATCAGTGGCTGCTGTTCCGTGAGATTGTTTTTGCTTTGCTGGCTGGAAGGAGTCTGCATGGAGCATACCCTGGTTTAGGGGCCAGCGGTTTCCTGGCAGGAGCCTCCTGGGATGGGCAGATGGGACCTATGAGAACTTGAGGAATCAGTGGACCCTGGAAAGCATCCAGGGAATTCTAAGGATTCAAAACTGAATTCCCTTGTCTTCCCCAGTGACACAGGTGAAGAGCCGTACCCCAGCGCCCCTCAGCTGTGACGTCACAGGCTCAGCCGGCAGAGCAGGCCCTATCTCATAGCTGTACCTCATCCTTCCATTCCCTAGGTTTCTGATTCTTGCCTTCTTATCCTTCCTCTCCTACTTTGTTCCATTCTTCTCGTCGTCTGTCATTGCTATCCTTTTATGTCTTCCCCTCTGGGTCCGTTTCTTTCCGCCGGTCCAGTGCAAAGAAGAAAGCTGTTTACCAGACAGCCTCAGCAAAGTGGCTGTGAGCACTGAGCCGCAACACCATTGCTGGTCTCTCAGACCCTTTCTACTCAACACTCCCTTCCTTGTCCCCCCTCCCTGCCGCTGCCTGAGGGCCAGTCCCCAGGGGGCCTGGACAAACAGAGGTCCAGAGCTCACCAAAACAGTCTGTTTTCCTCTCCCAGGGCTGGTGGTCCTTGCTTTTTAGTTCTAGACAGGAAAGACCTCTTCGTAGTCTTACCCCAGTAAAACAGATGCAGTGAGCTTCCTGCTTGCAGAGCACCTGTTATGTCAATGAAATGTGACTTCAAGGCCAGGTTTTGTATCTTGTTTGCTGTGCCATCTGCAGAATCCAGTACACAGTAGAGATTCAGTTAATTATTATTAAAAACAGTGGGTAAGCCCGGGCGTGGTGGTGCACCACTGTAATCCCAGCACTCAGGAGGCTGAGACAGGAGCATCATTGCAAGTGCAAGTGCTGCCTGGCTACCAAGTGAGCTCAGGCCAGCCTGAACTGCATAGCGAGAACCTGTCTCAAAAAAAAGATACAAAATAAAACATAACAAAACCAGTGGGTAGATGGAAGAATGAATGCTGAGTTCTGTATTAGGCACTGGAGGTACATATATTCTTCCTTGTTTTAATTTTTATTATTTTGAGGCAGGGTCTCACTGTGTTGTTCGGGCTACCCTGACACTATCTAGTCTAGGCTGGCCTTGAACTCACATCGATTCTGAGTGCTGATATTACAGGTGTGCACTGCCTCGCTGGCATGAGCACACACTTGCATGTTGCAATCCCAGTCCTTAAAGAGAACTCTCAGTTAGTCAACTGTGGTGCAGAGAGGGAACTGAGGTTGGTAGTGACAGAAGCTGTAGCCGTACCTGAGCACGCATTATGAAGACAAAGCCACTCACTCACGATTCAGCAGTTACTTATGGCAGCCTCCTGGCTCTGGGCCAGAGCAGGGCATAAAGCAGGCTCCTGGCCTTCCAGGAGCTCCTGGTGTAGGAGACACCAAGTAAATAAACAGGCACTAACAGACAGGATTGGTGCTGTCCTGGGGTAAGTGCAAACGGACAGCGGAGGCAGCTTGCTTATGCCAGGGGTGTGGAATGTTCTCTGGTGAAGGGTTTAGGCTAATCCCGGCCACAAGAGTCAGTAGAAATTAGGACAAGAAGAGGAAGTCTCAGGTGAAGGAGTATGGGTAGGCAAGCTTCAAGGAGCTGAACGCATGCGTCAGGAACTGTCTGGAGTAGCAGTAGTGTAGGGGTGGATCCAGAGGGCAAGAAGTAAGAGAAGTGAGAGAGTGGGGTGGAGGAGCCCAGAGCTGGGTGGAGGCGTGATGACGTTGGCTTCACGGCCTAGGAAGCCATTCAGGAGTTTAAGAAGGGAGGACTCGCACGGTCAAGTGTGTATTTTAGAAAGGGAGTTATTGTGAGTGCTTTATGGAAAATGGAAGGGTGAGTTTAGAGTAGCACCCTGGAAATCTGTTAGGCAGCAGCCAGCCAGACACAATGGTCTGAGTGACGGTGGTGGCAGTGCAGTACAGGTTACGTTGGTGTTGAGACTGAGGATAATTATGAATTTTCCTGGTCCAAGGAGATGTGGAGTAAGGTGGCAGTATCCTTCCAGAGGGAGAAAATGTACATGGAAAGGCTTCAAGAGCTTGGCATGTTCTGGGAAATGCATTTGGTTGTGTATTTTTAGCCTGTGGAAGAGCACAGGTAGGTAGCTGGAGGTGAGTAGGGAGGGGCTGACCTTTGCTAAAGTTTTGGGAGCTCAGTGCGGAGCCAGACTCATTTTGTTTTGTTATATTAGGTTTGGTTTTTTGAGACAGGGTCTTGCTATGTAGTTAAGGCTGGCCTTGAACCCACCATGTAGTCCAGGCTGGCCTTGAACTCACAGCAATCTTCCTGCCTCAGCCTCCTGAATGCTGGGATTACAGGTGTGTGCCACCATGCCCCGCCAAACTCCTTTTTGTTAGAGCTGTGGAAGGAGAGGGAGTGTGTGGCCATCTGCTATAGTTGCCTAGATTATCTAGAGGGGTCAGAAGAATTTCAGGACAAATATATCACTTACAATCAAGAATTCAAGGGTAAACAGTATGCAAGGAAGTGAAGGAGGGCATAGGAATGGGAGGAAGCAGAACTGAAGGGGGTGGGTATACCCGGAGAACGGGAGAGACCGGCTGCTAAGCACAGCAAGGTGATCAAGACTGGGTGATACAGGGCCCAGCAGAATCTGAAAGTCCCTATGTGAGAAATGTCCAGCCCTCAGGCTCGTTTTCACTTCTGCTTTCAGGCCTCAAATGTATCATCACACTGATATCTCTAAATTTTTCCCTAAAGAAACGATTTAGAAAATGATAGAGGTTGGGCATGATGATACATATGTATAATCCCAGCTATTTAGGAAGCTGAGGCAGGAAGTTCACAAATTTGTGGCCTTAGTGATACCCTGTCTCAAAATAAAACTAAAAAGACTGGAGATGTGGTCCCAGTCTCTGAAGGCTTCTTATCCAGTAGAGCACCCTTGGGCTTAACTCCCAGGACCATGCATGGTCAGTTAATGCACACTGAGCTCAGGTAAGAACCTGGGCTCTGCTTCTTTCTGATTTTTTTTTTGAGTGTGGATACTGGGAATCGAACTCAGGACCTCACCCTTGCCAGGCAGGCGCTGTGCCCCTGAGCTATATACCCAGCCCCTTCTTTGTGAATCTGAGACTTAGGGTAAGGTAAATAACTTAAAGGAGCCGTTTCCCTATCTATTGGTACCAAAATCTTGAAATAAGGTACTGTGAACAGAAAACTTACATACTGAAGTTTCTAAATAAATCTTCAGAGTTTTTAGGATTTTGGTATGAGCCAAAGAGTTAGGAGGTACAGGGCATAAAGCAATAGGAAGAGAAGAAGACTGAGTGGAAAGGGAGTGAGTTCCAAGGTGTTTGTAATTCTTCAGTGACTTCCATAAGTAAAAAAAAAATTATTCAGGCTGGGTGTGGTGGTGCATGCCTGTAATTCCAGCATTTAGGAGGCTGAGGCAGGAGGATCACCATGAGTTCAAGGCCAGCCTAGGCTGATAATGAGTTCAGGGCCACCCTGAACTATACAGTGAGAGCTTATCTCAAAACAAAACAAACCCCCGAAGACAGAATTTTTGTGAAGCAAATCTCTGTTCTTTATAAATTACCCATCTCAAGTATTCTGTTACAGCTACACCAAGGACACTGACCAAGCCCGGTTCCTGCCTAGTTGTCTTGCCTTATCTTTCACTCCTCCCAGCTCACTCTGCAGACCAAACACGACACCACCACCTGTGATCCCCACAGCGCTCTATGTTCTTCAAGCCCTGGCACAAGCTGTTCCTCTGGAGAGAAAGTGGCCTCTCGAGCCAGTCTGCATACCAAATACCAGGGAGCCCTCAGAGCCCTGGGACAGGTGTTGCGAAAGGACTCACAGTGTGTGTTACAGGAGGAACATGATGTACTGAGGACGAAGAGGAGCAGGAGGAAATGAGTACTGCTCCAATAAATGATATTTGGCGGTGTGCTGAGGTAAGACAGAGGGACAGGCACACTGACGGGAGTTTCTCCCCTGCAGGGAGGCTAGGGCTGGAGACGGAAAACTGATGGTCTTCATGGAGCCCCAACACAGCTCTGAAGCTCCACCCCTCCCCCTATTTCCTCCCTTCCCCCTTGCTTCCATTAGGGCCCAAATTCCCTAGGAGAAGTTGCAAGCCTAGGAGTGTTGCCCAGGGACTCACTTGTTGCACTTAGGGCCTCAGGACTCAAAGGCCCAGTTATGTGGAAGGTACCTTAGAAAGACATACGCAAAGGACTATGAGAACCTGGAGTAGGGGACAACTAACGTAGGCCTGGGGAGCCTGGAAAGACTTCACAGAAGCAAGGCGCTGGGCCTTGGCAAAGGAGTAGATTACCCGGACAGTGGTTCCAGGCAGTGTGCACAGTGTGATGGAGACAGGCGCTGGGGTCCCTGTGGAGAGTGTTCTTTACTCCCTTTCTTCCCCCCACCTCCAGAACTGCGCTGTCCTTACTTCTTCTCCCAGCCATCCTTGGAACCATTGCATAGTAGAGCTGAAGAAAATCTACATGATTTCATAGGTCATCCCAGTCTTTGAATTTAAAGTCAGAGAATCAGAGGCTCAGAGAGAGGAAGAGCTTTGGCTCAGGTCTCTAAGTGGGTGAGAAACTTAGGCCCAGAAATCAGAGTTTCAAACCCATCTCTGCTCCCATTTCCCAGGCCAAGTTGGCTCATCCATGTTGGTCCTGTGCTCCATCCCCTTCCCCAGCCAAGGTGAGGACAGGGAAGGGATTTTCATCCAATGATAACTACGACTCTCCTTTGTTTCATATTTACCATGTGTCAGGCACACTTCTAAGGGCTGGGGACACAGATAGTCTCCACTGTCCTGTAGTTCATATTCCAGTGTGCAGGCAGAAGTACAACACAGCATATGTCAGGAAGTAAGAACAATGAGGAAAATTAGCTTCAGAAAGGAGAGTTGGGACCCGGTGTGGTGGTGCACCACTGTAATCCCAGCACTCAGGAGGCTGAGGCAGGAGGATTGCTGTGAGTTTGAAGCCATCCTGTGCTACATAGTGAGTTTAAGGCCAGCCTGGACTATACAGTGAGACCCTACCTCAAAAGAAAGGAAAGAAGGAAGGAAGGAAGGAAGGAAGGAAGGAAGGAAGGAAGGAAGGAAGAAAAGAAAAAGAAAACAGAGAAAAAGAAACCAAGAAGTGAGAAATGGGCTGGAGGTGTAGCTCAGTGGTAGAGCACTTGCCTTGTCTAATATACAAAAGCCCTGGGTTCAATCTCTAGTACCCTGCCCCCCCAAACACACAAAGAGGAATTGGGTGTCACTATCAGGAGGCTATTTTAAGTAGGGGGAATCTATCACTGCAAGACAAATCACTCTAAAATTTAAAGGCTTAAAACAACACAAAGCATTTATTATCTCATGATTTCTGTGGGTCAGGAATTCAAGAGTGGCTTAGCCAGATGATTCTGACTCAAGGTGTCTCTTGACATTATAGTCAAGATGTAAGCCAGAGGTTGTAGCAGGAGGATTGCTGCCAGTTTGAGGCAAGCCTGGCTACATAATGAGTTCAAGGCAGGCATGAAGTGCATAGTGAGATCCTGTCTCAAAGAGAAAAAAAGCTGTCTGCCAGGCCTACACGATGTGTGAAGGAGCAAGAAGGGCCTAAGACAAGGCTGGAAGGTGGGTTTCCAAGCTGCCTTGCTCACGAGGCTGTTGGCTGGAGGCCTTCATGACTCACCATGTGGCCCTTGCATGGCATCAAGTGATGAGGAAGCCACGAAGCTTTTTAAAAACATTTATTTCAGAGTAATTTTAGATTTGCCGACAAGTTACAAAAAAAATTGCATAGAGTCTCCGTAATCCTATACACATTTCACTCCATCTTACATAATTGTGGTACATTTGTCAAGAAATTAACATCGGCACACTGCTAGTAACCAAGCCTTCTTATAGATTGTACCCGTTTTTCCACTGATGCTCTTTTCCATCCCAAATCTAGTCCAGATCATATTTTATTTAGTCATCGTGTTTCCTTAGTCACTCTCAATCAATGACAGTCTCTCAGTCTGTCTTGTTTTTCATGATCTTGAAACTGTTGAAGAGTGGTGATTGGGTATTTCCTAGACTCTACCTCAGTCTGATCTGTTCTCATGACAAGAATTGAGATAATTTTTTTTTTCTAATAGTGTCTTGTTACAAAGTTCAGCTATCCTTGAGATTACAAGGCAGTTCAGGCTGCCTCAAACTCTCAGAGATCCTCCCGTCTCAGCCTCCCTGGTGCTGAAATTACAGGCATGTGCCATGATGCCTGGGTAATTATAATGATTTTGGTGACCTTGCATTAGAAGTGACATAGTACTTTCACCATAATTTATTCTTTAGAAAGGACTAACCTAACTCAGACAATAATCAAGGGAAGGAGAATTAGCTCTACCTCTTGAAAGGAGGAATATCAAATAAAAAGCAATTTTTATCACCAGCAATGCCTCCCTGATGAAGTGACATTTGAACAAAAACTTAAACAGAGGATCAAACACTTGGGATATCATGAATAAGGTTTTGTTTGCACTTTTTGAGACAGTGTTTCACTATGTAGCCTAGCTATGAATTTGAGGTTCTCCTGCTTCAGCCTCCCAAATGTTAGGGTTACAAATATCTACCACTATACCTAGATCATGAGTACAGCTTTGTAGGCACAGGAGACAGCCAGTGCAAAGGCCCTTGGGAACAAGTGTGAGTAGTGATGCTTAAGGAATAGTTATAAAGACAGTATGGTTTACCAGCGAGTAGCACAGAATGGGTTCATTAAGTCTGTGGACTGAGGGGTTATGCAGGGCCTAGTGAGGCATTGTAAAGATTATAGATTTTATGCTGAGTGAAATAGGGATCCATTGAAGGGTTCTGAGTAGAGGAGCAACATGACTTTTTAAGAAGTCACTCTAGAGCTAGGGGTGTAGCTCAAAGGTAGAGCATGTGCTTAGTGTGTGTGAAGCTCTGGGTTTAATCCCCAGTTTAAAAAAAAAAGAAAAAAATAGATCACTCTGACCATTGTATGAACAGACTATAGGAGGAAAGGTGGAGTTGGGTGTCAGATGAAGAAAACTCTGTGTCCTTCCAGAAGGAGGCTCTTTCCATATCCAGGGCAGAGAGAAATTTTATTGTCTCACTGAATCCCTAATTTTTTCCGATGATGTTTTGTTACAAATTTCAGGCTGGCCTTGAAGTTACAGCATTGGGCCATTGTGAGGATTAAATAAGACGGCACATGATAGATGCTCAGCATAATGAAAATCTCAGGAACAGCAGTGTCAGAGAAGGAAGAGGGTTCCTGTGCATCCGGACCATGTCCTCCTTCCATGTCCTCCTCCTCAGTGTGTGGCTTGGCCCTAGGAATGAAGAGAAAACTTAGTTCTTGACTTTGGGGAGCTCAGAGCGCAACAACAAACAGAAACACTGAAATGACTCCCAGGATTTGGAGGCAGATTTCTTTAATGTCGGACAGGCACTGATGGGGAATCAAAATGAATCAATTGTTTCTTAAAATGTCATGCCCTGATCTCTGGTAGCCTAGGGCTTGTATGGGATAAGCAAGCAGGAAGTACAGAGGCAGAATGCTTGACAACTGGGGATTGGTTCTTACAATGAGCATCATATGACCAGCTGTGCATCACAGTGAGCCTCCATTTCTAAGAGACAGAAGCAACTGGAACTAAAACAGGAACTGTTGCCTGGGCAACTAAGAAACTGAAGTACACTGGCTGTGGAGGTGGCATCTTCTCCTATAAGAGCAGACATTCCTACAAGAAAAATCCAGACATGACTGACCAAGCAGTGCCATTGGCTTGGCACGGAGAGCTCTGAGGGCCTTGAAAGGGGTCCTGAACTGGGAGAGTACCAGAGAGGAGACCTTTCAGGTTAGCTTGATGGAGAACAGAGAAAGGAACTTCAGGGCAGAAAGAATAGTTATGTGCAAAAGCTTGGGACTCTGCAGAGGGCAGTGTGTTTCTCTTCCCACTTTAATAGCAATGTAGGGCTGGGGGTAGCTCTGTGGTAAAGCACATGCCTAGCATGTGTGAAGCCCAGCACTAAAAAGAAAAAAAGCCCAGAGCTGTCTGGATCTCAAGGCTCCCATTCCTAATCATCTCTATATGCTGTTGGCTATGCAGTGACATGTGTTAGCTCGTAGTCTTGTCAGTTACACCTACAAGGCCCTCTTATGGAGTGGATTGAGCAGTTTTTAAAAGCCTAAAGATAGGGGACCACAAGGCTTTTTAATCTTTTGATTTATATTTATTTCAAGTAACATTAAAGAGCACACACAGCTGGGTGTGGTGGCACATACCTGTAAATCCAGCACTTGGGAGGCTGAGGCAGGAGGATTGCTGGGAGTCTGTGGCCAGTCTGGACTACACAGCAAGACCCTGTCTCAAAAAAGCCAAACCAAACCAAACCAAACCATCAGTACATATAGCGGGAGTGGCAATAGGCTGGGCATGGCAGCACAAATCTATAGGTCCAGCACTGAGGAGGCTAAGGTAGGAGAATCTCAAGTACAAGGCCAGCCTGGGCTCTGTAGTGGGTTCAAAGCCAGTCTGAACTGCACAGTGAGTCCCTGTTTCCAAAAAAAAGCCCTGCAAAAAATTCCACCTCATTTTACAGATGAAGAAAAGTACGCTCTGAGGGGAAAAGGGTTTGATACAAGCAGAACTTCCTCTTAGCCTTGGAAATTGCTAGTTTCAATTCATTTGGGTGAGAGTTCTCTCAAGAGTGCAAAAGGAAAGCAGGCAGGAAAGCAGGGAGGACAAGCCTGAGAGAAAGGAAAATCGAGGGGGCCGCAGTCAGATGATGCAGAATTAGCCAGGGCAGAGGAATGGGCAGAAGAGCTGAGAGAAGCTTAAAAATGAAAGAACTGAAGAGTAGAGAGAAAGATGCATTTTTCTCTAAATAGACGCCAGCCAACACGGTCTCCTTCCTGTGGTTCATGTGGCACCTGTCCTCAGTTCGGCCTCGCGGTCTCACCAAGTGGGAAGCAGGGTGGCCATCACCGCCTATCTCGTGCTTCCCTGAACTAGTATTTACTAAGAGCCATTTGCGCCAGAAACCGCTACGTCAATGAGCCCACTTCAGGCTGTGGCCCTCACACTGGAGAGAGCAAAACCAAGTCTCGGGGTGAGGTGTGGCAGGGAGGCGCCTTCGTGAGGGCATCGTTTCTGGACCTTCCCCGCTGGCCTGCTGAGCGAGTGCCAACTGTTAGCAACTTAGTGTCTGCAGGGTCTGTTTTTTGGGGGCAAGTCTGCCGCCTTCACTGGGTTTTGCAGACTTCAACGGAGAGGGCTGTTGTTTTCTGCAGTTTGGAGAAGCCCCCAGCACTGGGTCTGACGTACAGTCCCTGGGACCTGGTAGGTGAGTGAACAGATTTCCACTTCGTCAGCTGAGAAGTCAGGGTGTAAGGGAGAGGGCTGAAAGCACCAGCTAACTCAGTGGCAGAGCCCAAGCCCCTGGGTCAGGAGGACATCAGAGCTGGGCTTAGGGCTCAATCTACAGGCCCCGAGAACCCACTTTTCCTCTGGAGAAGGCTTACGGGATGTGGTGGCAGGAATCCCAAGAGGCCTTTGATGCCACCTCGAAAATGGGCTTAGAAGGAGCCCTGGGCCCTGCGACCCTCCTCATTCTGTCAGTCACTCCCGACCAAGGACAGAGATAAGAGCCCGGCGTGTGCCCTGAATCTTCTTGCCCCCACTACTGTGGGCTGCTCCCCAGCAGCCAGTCACGTTCTGCACATCCAGCCATCACTTCCACCGCTAACCCAGTGCCAGCTGTGGAGACAGCGGCCCTTCTCCTTTCCAACCCTTCTCCGCCCGCCTTGCGCCAAGCTCTCTTTCCCATCTCCTCCCCTCCCTCATTCCTCCCTTCCCAGCGCACTCGTCTTCATTCCACCCCTTCTTCTCCCTCCTCCTCCCGCTCTTCACCAAGCATAGCCTTGCTCTTTCCTCCCTAAACTGAAGGGCAGTAGTGCAGTAAAACAAATCACTGTCAACAAAAATACATTTCAGTGCATTCATCCCCGCGCAGGGAAGATTTATCAGGGGCTCTCACCCTGCACTGTTATGTAAATGCAGTAATCCAGGGGAAGTATGATGTCTGAGGAGTCTGCAGATAGAGTCACCCTAAAAGCTATCAACTACCCCCTGGCACTTGGGTTTGGTTAACTCACTCCCTGCCTTGCCTGCCCCACCCTCTGCCTCTTTTAAGAGACAACTAGACAGGTGGTGACAGCTTACAAAAAATGCTTCCTGCCTTCTTGAGGCCTAGGAAGTCATCTGGAGGATCCAGTGTGTGTAAAGTACTTGAGAAATTATAAAGTGAGACATAATTTAAGAGTGTTATGATTTCTTTCGTTGCATAGGCCATCTCTGCGCCGCTTTGGTTTGACGGATTCCAGCGGCCTTCACACCTGAGCTAACCCCGCACCTTGGGGCACATAGTTCTCTATGGGCTGCTGGTCCCCATAAGCAACGCCTCATTTTTTCATTCTTTCTGGCTTAGCCCCTGGGTGATGTTTGTATTGGAACTGTATTTTCATTTATTTATTTTTTTTTTCCACAGTACTGAGTATTGAGCTTGAGGGCATTCACACTGAGCTATGTCCCTGACCCTTTTTTTATCATCATATTATTACTTTTATTTTGAGACAGGTCTCACCTTTCTAACTTTCCCAGACTGGGCTTGAACTCTTGATCCCCCTGCCTCAGCGTCCTTGGATGCTGAAATTACAACTGTGTGTCTGGCTTATGCTGGAAATTTAATATGAAGACAAGTTGTTGAGGGGGACAAGAATTCTTGGAGTAGCCCTCCACATTCCCAGCCCACTCGGGTGGAGAGTGGGGCAGGTCCCCAAGAGCAATGGGGACTAGAAGGTAGGGTAGGGTTGAAGTCTCTAGGCCCATAGCGCCCAGCACAGCTGTACCAAGGGCCTGAGGGTTGCCTGTGCTGCTCTTGATCAATCCGAGGTTGGGCTCAAAGGGGCCCACATAGCCTGAGTTCCCAACACAGGCAGGAAAGCCTGGCAGCTAACAGCTCAGGATAAGCATTCTGGATTTCAGCCCCAGCTCTGCTCACTTTTCTTGCTTGCAAAATATCTGTGCTAATACTATTTCATGGAGCTTTTGTAAGGAAGAAATGAGACAAAGCCTGTGAAGAGCTGAGCATAGAGGAAAACAATTTTTGTTGCTTTAGGTGTCAAGCGGAGAGCTTTACGGATCATAAACCTTGGCTTTGGAAGACACCGCTTGCCTGGTCAAACCCCCCAGGAAAGGGCGTCTAGGCCCTCGCTGTGCCTGTGTCTCTTGGGATGGGACTGTTTCTGCCCAGCGGTCCCCAGGAGCTGGAGCTGAGGGACTGGAGGAGGCAATGCAGAGGCAAGAAGAGTTCTGGGGGAAGTGGGTGTCTCTTCTGTGGAAATGTCAAGAGTTGGAGAGGGAGGCAGCGGGGGCGAAGGGAGGAGGGAAGAGTATAGGATGTCTCTGAGCTGCCTGAATCCGGATAGGGCTGCAGCTCTGGGGCCCGAGTACTTCCTGCCACCCCCAGTCTTCAGAATGAGTCACTAGAGGGAGGAATGACGGAGGCGTCATGCTCTGCCCACTGAGCGTCAGCTTCTGTTCCCCAAAAGAAGACTGGTGGGAGGGAGAAGGAGACCCAGAGCTCAGGGCCCAGGAACAGCCAGGCCCCAGGGAGTGAGGAGGAGCTCCTAAGGCCCCACTCACCTGCCACACTCTGGGGAGCAGGCCCTGCCTTCCAGTCCTTGTGCCAGCTCAGCACCCACCCTGACTATGAAAACTCAGCCTCGGGGCTGGGGATATGGCTCAGTGGCATAAGTGCCTGCCTGGTAAGTGCAAGGTCCTGAGTTCAATCCCTGGTACCACACACAAGAAAACTCAGCCTCCAGTTGCTCTTGTGACTTCCGCCTTTGCCTGCCCGGTTTTCCCCAGGGAGGGTCTTCCTATCCTTCTGGTCACCCACAGTAGGGGAGGGAACAACAGTTCACCCCTAGCTGGGCATAGTGATGTACACCTGTAATTCCTGTACTCCGGAGGCTGAGGTAGGAGGAGCTTCATGAGTTCAAGATCAGCCTGAACTACACATCAAGACCCCGTCTCAGAACAAACAAACAAGGCAGTCTACTTCTCCCTTTTCTACCTGGCCAACTTTTATTTATTTATTTATTTTTGTCTTCTTGAGACAGGGTCTCACTATGCAGTTCAGGCTGGCCTTGAACTCACTTTATAGCCCAGGCTGTCCTCCAACTCACAACAATCCTCCTGCCTCAGCCTTCCGAGTGCTAGGATTGCAGGTGTGTGCCACCACCTCCGGCTATGCCAAGCATCTTTTTGCATCAATATATTTACTCCTCCAATGCGCATTTTATAGATGAGAGAACTAAGCTCAGTGAGGTTAAATAACTTGTCAAAGTTCAGATTCAGCAGATCATAGAGCTAAGATTTGATAGTAATGCCCTCACGTTTTTTTGTTGTTGTTTTAAGAATCTTTATTCTTCTTCATATTATTGGAGATGGGGTCTTGCTATGTGTATTAATTAGGGTTCTCTAGATGAACAGATTCAATATAATATATATGTATGATTATACAAGGTGTTTGTTAGGTAGGCTTGCAGGACCAGTGGTAGAGGCGTCTCAGTGGCCATCTACGCAATGCAGAGCTGGAGGATCCAGGCACATTTGAAGGGCAAGGAAGCTGACAGCAGAGCAGTGGGTGGTCTGTGTCAGAAGGCTGAAGAGGGCCGGGAGGAAGGCTGAAGGAGCCAAGCACCGGCATTCAGCGGCAGTGGCAAAGAGCGCCTCTCAGAAAGGCAAACACTTTCTTTCCTCTTTTATTCCGCTCAAATTACCAGCCTATTGGTTGGAGCCATCTACATCTGGGCTGCGTCTTACCCCTTCAGTTTCCTGGCCTACATGTCAAGCATCCATAGACACACCCAGAATTTACTGATCTACTAGATAGTTCTTTCTTGTTGTTTTGCTTTTTGAGACAGGGTCTTGATATGTAATTCAGGCTTGAATTAAGGAGCCCAGGCTGGGCTCAAACTCCTGGTGATCCTCTTGCCTCAGCCTCCTGAGTGCTGGAATTATAGGCGTGCACCACCATGCCCAGTGCTCGGTGAGTTCTTATTCAAATCAAATTGTCAAATCACAATTAACAATCACACTACGTTTCTGGGATGGACCTTGAACTCTTGATTCTTTCTCAGCCTCTTGAGTAGCTAGGATCACAGGCGTGGGGATCCATGCCCAGCTTCTAGTATTATCTTTAAATGTAATAATTAAATCTCTTCATTGTAACACTTTTTTTTTTCATTGTAACACTTTTGTACATAATTTTTAGTGAGTTTGTGGGCTGTCTCCTGCTTTACTGAGGTGTAATTTATATACTGCATTAGCTTTTCACTGTGATGGCAAAGTACCTGGGTGGTCAACTTAATGGGAGAAAGGCTCATTGTGGCTCTTGGTTTCACAGGATTCATGCCACGGCCTCTGGGCTCCATTGCTCTTGGCTGTTGTGAGGCAGAACATCATGGTGGAGAGGGCATAGAAGAAGAAAGCTGATTACCTCATGGCAAGTGGGAGGTAGAGAAAGAGTTAGAGAGGAAGAGGCTGGAGATGAGATACAGTCCCTAAGGTCCCTCCCCCATGACCACTTCCTTCAGCAAAGCCTCACTCTGAATAGCCCATTCAGCTCTGGACTCATTGGTGGAGGGGTCCATTCAAGAGGTTAGCACTGTCGTGATCCAGTCACGGTCCCAAAGCCCACCTCTGAGTGTTGCTGCATTACAGACCAAGCCTTCAACACAGTGAGCCTGGCGGGGGGGGTGGGCACTGTAGATCTAAACCCTAACACGTATCATATAACTCACCCACTTAATGCATACAAGTTAAAGGCTTTTAGGAGGAGGTGGAGAGGGAGGCATAATCACCCATGTTGAGCAAACAGAAGTAAATTCAGGTATAGGGAGGTTCTTGAGCAATCAAGAGGCAGAATTTTGGGGAAACTGAATTTTTCCTCATGCGATATACACACTGTTAACCCTAGTGGCAGGCAATGTGTGAGTAGATTGCCTGGCTATTTCCCTCCTCAAATTATTCCCCTTTCTTCCCTAATATCTCTTCCAAGTATCTGGTGGCTACAGGGATGCCTTGTATACCTAGATTTGTGGGTTGAAAGCTTTGCTGAAAAGCCCCAGCTTTCAATAATAGAAGAAATAATTTTGTTCCCACCCCCATTCTCTGCAATGGGAAGTGTTACAGTCACTTCTTGGTGAGTGTCAGGAAAGCCAGCCTCTGTTCTAGGGGAGGGTGTGGTACCTGGATCTCCCAGAGTGCTCTGGGGTGTGCAGGGTGGGACTGGGTTTTCTTTGTTTTTTGTTTTTTGTTTTTGCAGTACTGGGGATCGAACTCAGGACCCCGCGCTTGCTAGGCAGGCGCTTATTCCACTGAGCTGTATCCCCAGCCCTTCAGGGTGGGACTGGGGCTGTGACATTTTTTTACATCTTTACTGGGCCCAAAATGTCTTGCTCTAATGTGTGCCTTCTCTACCTCAACCAGACCACCTTTGTGGCTAAAGACTGGTGAGGATAGTGGGAATGAGGCTATGAGAGGTGGGCGTTCAGGCAGAAGGAGGAGTAAGCTTAACTCCCTGCTAGTGGAGGGAGAAAGGATAATTGAAATTGCTCATTTAGCAAAAGATTTAGCCAGCTGTAGAAAATCCTATTAAATGACAATTCTTATCTCAGTCCCTCGCTCCTGGGTTGAGCAGCTCTGGGCATTGTGAAGACCAGGGCAGTCTTGCCTGGATCCGGTCAAACAATCATCACCAATAAAAGCTAAAACCCAGACACAGGCAAACTTTACTAGGTCTCCCTGCCTTTCTCTACCCCTTAATTCTGGTCCCTCATATCATCTGTCAATTATCTGGTTAGTTGAGCCTTTTCTCTGCCCATTGTAATATAAATAGTGAGCATTTTATGGGTCCCCATTAAGCAATGTGATCAGCATCAATTACCTAATGGGACTCTGGAAAGTTGTGATTTAAAATTCTGTCCTCAGTTGTGATTGGGCTTTGTCTGGAGCCAATGGTGAGAACTGCATTGACATCTAAATAAATTGTGCTCCAAGTGTGGGGCCTCTGCTCCCTGCCTGTGGTTGGCTCTTGGGGAAATTCACCCTTTGTCAAGAGAGCCTATGTTTGGACTTGGTTCTGAAAGGGAGCATTGTCTATATTCTGGGAGGGCGTAGGGGGTGAGGGTGCATCTGCCCAGGTGTGCCCTGTAACCTCTGCCCCTCTGGGCATGGGAGAAACGCAAGACAGTGCAGGGACACTGGACATGATCAGCTCCCTGTGGGCGGAGAGTTTTATTTCTTCTGTGCTCTGCTGTTCCTGTGGTGCTTATAGACTCCCTGGCACATAGTACCACCTCCATTAACACCTCAGGAAGGAAGAAATAGAATCTCAGGCTAGTTTCTTCAGCCATTGAACTGTTTGAAAGTCCTCTGCTCCCAGAAGAAACCTAGTAAGTTTCAGAGAAAATAAACGGTGGAGACTGAAGGGTAGGTTTTTTTTTTTTTTTTTAAAGATCTGAAGTTAGTTTAGGAGCAGTTCCCTGGAAGATAAGGAGAGATTTTTGTGTTAGATGACGACCCGTCTAGCTTAAAGATTCACTAAATGCCCTGCTTGGGCTGATGCCATGAGGCATGAGATCTGATACTGACCATCTGCAGAGTTTGAGGGTCTTTCTCCCCAGCACTGTCTCCCAGCAGCTAGGTTAAGGATTATGTTCTGGCTTTTTCCCAGAGCAGCGCAGGTGGTCCCTTTTCTTCCTCATTTGTCTCAGCTCTTCTCTGGATAAGAGGCAACTTGAAGCCACTTCCTGAATCTATTTGTCAGTCTTCTCTTTTTTATCCAGTGTGTCAGCAGCAGCAGCTTTTAACCTAGTTGATCAGACCCTTCCTTTTTACAGTGCTGGTTCTTTTTTTTTTTTTTTTTTTTTTTTTTTTTTTTTTTTTTTTTTTTTTGCGGTACTGGGGATCGAACTCAGGACCCTGCGCTTGCTAGGCAAGCGCTTATTCCACTGAGCTATATCCCCAGCCCCAGTGCTGGTTCTTTTGGCTTCCTGAGGACCAGTACTTTTTTGGTTTCCCTATTTTTTATGCCCTTTTATGTTCAGGGACCTAGGGATCTGGTCTTCTTTTGCACTCATTTCCAAGTGACTTTCTGTACCATCCATCTTTAAGTACTTTGTCAACTGACAGTTCCTAATTTCTATCTCAAACTCGGCTGTCTCTCCTAAGTTACAAACTCAGACGTCAAATGCCTACCCAACATCTCCATTTCTGTTCTAATAAGAATCTCAAACTTTATATGGCTCTACCATCGTTGTTTTGGCTTTAGTTTTTTTGGTGCAGTCAGAATGAGGGGGAAAAAAACAGAAGAGACAAAAGCCTGGGATCAGGTGGAGGTCCGCTCTCCTGAGCAGAGAAGGGGAACTGCTCCCCAAAAGGGTTTATTTATAGCCTTGAGAGGTTGGTTAATTTCAGCCTGGCTGCCCAGCAATCAGTTAAAAAGTTACAACTGCTTGTTTACTGTTTCAGGGAGCTCTCATGTTCTCAGGCTGGCTTCCTCCTGCACAAATAATTATTTTCCAGCTTCAGCGGCTCCCAACTAGCACACAGAATAATCTTTCAAGAATATTAAGTCTATCTCCTTTCTGCTCCAAGTCATCAAATAAGAAGACTTCAATATTCTTGTTTATTAAGAAAATGCAAAGCGCCAGGCATGGTGGTGCATGTCTGTAATCCCTGCACTCTGGAGGCTGAGGCAGGAGGATCGTTGGGAGTATGAGACCAACCTGGGCTACAAAGTGAGTTCAAGGCCAGCCTGAACTGCGAAGCGACACCCTGTCTCAAAAAGACAAAAAAAAAAGAAAGAAAAAGGAAAAGAAAATGCAAAGCAAATCCACACTGGATTCCACCATATACCCACTAGCAGGTTAAAATTTTGACAACACCAAAACGAAATATCGACAAGGTTGTGGAGCAGTCGGAATTCTCATTCATGTTGGTGGGAACATAAACTGGTAAATCCACTTAGATAAGCTGGCAGTTGCTATTAAAGCTAAACATACTTTCCCTATTATGCAATTATTTTAATCCAAAAAAATAAAAGCAAAAGCAAACCAACATGGTGGGTGTGGTGGTGTGTATTTGTAATCCTAGCATTTGGGAAGCTCAGGCAGGAGGATCACTACAAGTTAGAGGCCAGCTTGGGCTACATAATGAGTTCAAGGCCAGCCTGTGAGACCCTGCCTCAAAGCACCAAAAAAAAAAAAAAAAAAAGCAAACCAAAACTGGTTAAAATTGTACATTGTAGCCAGGTGTGATGGCAGATGCCTATAATCCCAGCACTCAGGAGGCTGAGGCAAGAGGATTGTAATTTTTGAGGTCAACCTAGGCAAGGAATTTTGATTGCCTACCATTCCTGCACCCTTTTAAGGACCCAGTTCTTGCCAAGTGGCATCTTAGCAAGACCCCGTCTCAATGTAAAATTGAGTGGTGCCAATATAGCTCATCACTCCCTGTTTTCATTCCCAAAATGGATTAATTAATTAAAATAAAATATAGGTTTCACAAGACCTGGCTTCTGCCTACCTCTCCAGGCTCACTGAACTCATCAGACCAATCACACTCTCATCTCAAGATCTTGGCGCTGGTTAATTCCTCCGCCTGATAAAACCCTTTCCCTTAAAATCTGGCTCACCTCCTCTCTTCATTCAGGACCCATTCTTAAACTAATTAGGAGGAACTTTCCTTGACCACCAAGTCTAAAATAGCTACCATTCCATTTCTTGCTATCCTGTCCCCAGCTTTATTTTTCTTCAAAGCTTATTAAAGAATAAACTTTTTAAACGGGTATGGTAGTGCATGCCTGTAATTCCAGCTCTCTGAGAGGCTGAAGCAGGAAGATTGCAAGTTTGAGCCCAGCCTGGGCAACTCAGCAAGTTAGTGAGATCCTATATGAAAAACAAACATACAAACAAACAAACAAAAAGTTGGGGATGAGACATAGTGTGAAGACTGGTTCAATTCCCCGTAGCATGAATAAGTAAACTATCTAACTTTCTGTCTTAGTTTTAGATTTATAGGAAAGTTATAAAGATGAGGAAGTATCTGGCACACCTAGTTTTGCACTTTATTATCAACATCTTACATTAGTGTGTTATATTTGTCACAGTTATTGACCCCTAGTGCCATCCAAACCTGTACTTCATTAAGATTTTCTAGTTTTTGCTAACGTCTTTTTGGGATACCACATTATATTAGCGATCATTATCTCCGTAGGTTCTTGACTGACAGTTTCTCACACTGCCTTGCTTGTGATGACCTTTATCACTCTTGAGGAGCGATTCTCACAAATCTTGTAGCATTTTCCTCAACCTGGAGGCTTTTCTCATGATGAGACTAGGGCTACGGGCTCGGGAGAGGAAGACCACAAACTGCCATCATCATCATATCATCTCAGTGACCTCATGACACGTATAACTTGGCAAGTTTCTCTGCTGTAAAGTTATTCTTCTTTTTTCTTCCCCTCCTAGAATCTTTGGGATGAAGTCACATACAGGCCACACTCACAGAGTGGTGAAATCACATTTTACCTCCTTGAGGGAGGGATGTCTATGTAAATTTTCCTTTTATCCCCACATTGTTTTTTCAATTTTTTTTTTTTTTTGAGATAGGCTTGTTATGGAACTCAGAGTAGCCTTGAACTCACTATGTAACCTAGGCTGGCCTTGGATTCACAGCGATCCTTCTGCCTCAGCCTCCTCAGGTTGAGATTGCTGGTGTGCAGCCGCCATGCCCAATCCGTCAATTCAGTTTTATCAGTATGGATTTAGGGATGCTTATTTTATGCTGTGGGCTGTCACATAACAATAATTTATTTTGTTGCTCCAATTGTTCTAGCTCTGATCCCTGGGAGTTCTTTCAGCTGGGTCCTGTGTCCCTCTGACAAACTTTGTCTTGTGTTTTTGTCTGAGCCCTTCCTCTCCTCTTGGTGCTACAAGATTCTTGAGGCACATATTAAATATTTCCTCCCTAACCTTAGAGCCGATAATTTCTGCAAGAAGCCCTGGTTTCTTTTATTATAAAGAAGCTTCTTCCTGAAATTATATTATTCCCGGGCATTCTATGTGTATCTCTTGCTAGAATGTTAGGTCCTTAAAACCACGACCTCTTCTGCTTGCTCCCTGCCACATTTTCATCCCCTACAATGGTCTCACAGTGTCTGGCACATAGGAAGATGTCAATAAAATTTTAGGGAGCGAATGAATAAGCGGAGGAGGCCAGGCCAGAAATGGATACATTTCTGTGTATCCATTCTTCATTGTGTTATGGCAGTCACAAGAATTTGATCCAAGGAAACTGTAGAGATGACGTGTGAGTGTACATATGGACCAGTGAACGAAAGATGGGTCGATTGTGGAGTTGGGGATGAACTGAGAAACATGGATGGAAGCTAGCGCCGCGATGACACACTGTGGTTACTCCTGAGGGCAAGCGGGTGTGCACGGCCTCGCTCTTCATCCCCCCACACTTCCACCTCCCACATTCGATCAAACACTGTGTCCTGCTCATTTTATATCCTTTTAAAATTTCTGAGGGTCTTGCTATGCAGTTCAGGCTGGCCTTGAACTCACTGTGTAGCCCAGGCTGGCCTTGAACTCACGGAGATCCTCCCGAGTGCCAGCATTACAGGCGTGCACCACTATGCCCAGCTCTCATTTTATTGTAATTTTTTTTTTATTTTTTGGTACCAGGAATTGAACTTAGGACCTTGCGCCTGCCAGGCATGTTAGCTATATCCCTGGCCCCTGTTTTATATCTTAAGTCTTTCTCAAGTCCATTCCCTTTTCTTCATTTTACCTACTCGTGCCGTAGTGCAGACCCTTTTCTTCGTTTGCCCCAGTGGTAGTACAGCCTCCTAATTCGTTTCTCTGCCTTTGGGCTCGTTCTCATCTCTACCACCATTCACATTCTTACCAAGGAGTGTGCTGCAACACAACTGTGTATAGCACAGTGTGGTGGTACATGCCTGTAACTCTAGCAGTTGAGAGGCTGAGGCAGGAGGATCGCTTTGAGTCCAAGGCCAGCCTAGGCTACACAGTGAGACACTGTCTCAAAAAACAAAAACACCCCACAACTGTGCCTGATCGCTCTTCTGCTTAAACCTTTACGGGAAACATGAGCTCCTTAGCCTGATCTACAGCTTCTACAGTGACCTGGACCACATGCACCTCTCGCCTCTCTCCTTGCCCTTCCCTACCTTGCACCAGTTGCCATGCCTCCGAAATACCAAGCTGCCTGCTGTTCCACCAGGGAGCCTGCTGCTTCTCTGCTCTGTCCTTTGTTCACCTTAGTTTCCTGCCTGGAATGCCCTGTCCTCCCATCCACAGCTCTAAATTCTTATCAGCTTCAAGTAGTTGAAAGCATGCACTTTTCCAGTTGTGGTCACGCTTACTAGCGGGAAGAGGTCATCGCGGTTACTTTTCTCTCCTTGCTGGGGCAAAATACCTGACACCCAGCATTAAGGAAGGAAGGGTTATTTAGCTCACAGTGTGTGGGGGTTTCAGTCCATATTCGGCTGCTCCAAGGTGATAGAAACTGAGACCCACACAGAACCGGACCAGACCTTCTGACACGAGAGAAGCCTTTATTGGGGGGAGTGGGGCAGGGGGGTAGCAGGCTGCCTAGCAGACCAAGGCAGCAGCGAGCTGAGCAAAGCATGGGCTTTTAAACTGTTTTTCGGGGTGGGTGTCAGCGGGCCATTATAGCCCGAGAGGGGGTGGTGGGTGTGGTGGTGCTGTTCGTGATTCAGAACAGTCCTAGCAGGGTGGGCTGCGCCAGAACACCCCGAGCAAGGTGAGCTGTTAGTCAGAGTCCTGCCAAAGTGGATGAGGGCGAGTTTAGCTTCTGTGGTCCAGGAAAACTGAAGTGGAACAGGTAAGGGAAGGACAGAAATATTGAGAGTTAAAGTTTTCCCACGAGGGAGGCTGGCTACTTCGTGACTTATCACAAGGCAGAGTGGCACATGGCAGAGGGCAAATATTCATGGTAGCAGAAAACAGCAAAGGCAACAGCAAAAAGGGAGTGTCGGCAAGCAGCCTCTTTCCCTCCCTTATATTGTATGCAAACTGCCCACCCCAGGGTGGGTGTAGCACTCACACCCATAATCCCAGCGTTGGACCAGGGATGGATCATAAACTCTAGAAGCCCTCCCCATTTTAAAATTAAATAAATAAATGAACAAATGTAAAACATATAAATAAATAAATGAGCTGGGATGTAGCTCAGCGTGAAGGCTCTGGTTTCAGTTCCCACACTGGGGGAAAATATCAATTCGTTATTCACCAGTTCATCAACTTTTTTTTTTTTGTCCTTTTTGGAGACAAGATCTTGCTACGCAGTTCAGGCCTGCCTTGAGCTCATTTTGTAGCCCTAGCTGGCCTGGAACTCCCAACGAGCCTCCTGTCTCAGCCTCCTGAGTGCTGGGATCACAGGCGTGCACCACCACGCCCAGTGCCAAATTCATCAACTTTTGCCTTTCCCTTTTTAAAAAATTAATTTTATTGGTACACTTTGATACACATAATGACCACATTCATCATAGGGAATTTGTACCTGTACATAGTATATCTTGCTTCTCTTTTTATTTTTAAAGGTCTCACTAGGTAGTACAGGCTGGTCTTCAATTTCTAATTCTGCTTCAGCTTCCTGAGTGCTGGGGTTACCAGGGTCTACTCTCTGTTAGCATCTTGAGTCGGAAGCTTTTTTCAGCTTTGTTTTTTCTCAACAAGCATTTAAATTCATATATTTCTCTTTAGTCACTTTTTTATCTTCTTTCCACAGCTATCTTTTTTTGGTTGTTTTTCTAAGACAAGGAAGGACTCACATTGCCCAGACTAACCTCAAACTCACAGTGATCCTCTTGCCTCAGCCTCCTGGATTGCTATGAATCCAGACATGAATGCTATGCCTGGCTACCACAGCTGTCTTTCATTTCTTTCTTTTTTTCTCGTTGATACTGGAGATTAAACCTAATACCTCCTGCGTGCTAAGCAGACACGCACACACTTCACCACTAAGCTACACTCCCAGCCGCATTTATCATTTTTGTTTTGTTTTTTGAGACAGGGTCTCACTATGCAGTTCAGGCTGACCTTGAACTCAGCCTGCCTCAGCCTCCCAAGTGCTGGGAGTACAGGCATGCGCCACCTCATCTGGCTTCATCTTTCATTTCTAAAGATCTTCATTTTGATTTTTTTTTCTCACTGAGTCTAAAAGATAGACTAAAATTCATTATTCACTAGTTCATCAACTTTTTTTTGTCTTTTTTGGAGACAGGATCTTGCTATGCAGTTCAGGCTGGCCTTGAGCTCACTTTGTAGCTCTTTTAGAGAATGAGTATAAAAGATAGATTTCCAGATACTCAAGGTCCTTATTATCTTTCTGATGTTGAGTTCTATTGATTACAGAAAGTGGTCTATTGATTTTTGGGTATCTGATGTGATATGCTCTCTGGCTTAATTAGTGCTTGATTTCCTTAGATGGTCCATGGGTACTTAAAAGAATAATTGTTGGTTGCCTCGTGGGGTCACTATGGGGATAATTATTAGATAATGCATATATTTTTTTAATTTTTTTTTTTTTTTTGTCTTTTTGAGACAGGGTTTCACTATGCAGTTCAGGCTGGCCTTGAGCTTACTTTGTAGCCGAGGCTGGTCTCGAACTTGCAACGATCCTCCTGCCTCAGCCTCCCAAGTGCTGGGATTACAGGCATGAGCCATCACACCTGGTGAGAAAATACATATAAAGTGCTTAAGATGGTGATTAGCACTTAGTAAGCACTCAAGAAATGGCAGCTTTTTTTTCTGTTTGTGGTTTGTTTGTTTGTTTGAGACTGGGTCTCTATGTAGTTAGGCTGACCTTGAGCTCACTATGTAGCTCAGGCTGGCCTGGAGTTTGTAGCCATCCTTCTGCCTCAGCCTCCCAAGTGTTGGGATTACAGGCGAGCACCACCATGCTGTTATGGTTGATACATTGTGTCAACTTGGGGAGTCTAGAGGTTTAGCTGAGTGACTCAGGAGGAAGCCAAAGTGCTTAATTTGTACACGTCCTGAGACTATGGAAGAGAAGGCATGGAGATTGTGTGAGAGCTACACGGCCCCTGGGTGGGGATAGCCTATTTACAATGTAAGGGAAGAGAAGAGGCTACTTGTAGCCATTCCCCCTTTTTGCTGGCTGCTTTTGCTGCGCTCTGCTGCCATGAACGTTTGCCCTCTGTCATGTGCCACTCTGCCTCAGAACCAGCCAAGTATGGACTGAGAACTCCACGAACTGTAAGCTAAATAAACCTTTGCCTTCCTTCATTTTGGGTGTTGGGTGTTTTGTTTCAGCAACGAGAAAAAATAACCAAGACACATGCCCAGCTAAGACAGGCAGTTTTCATTATTGTTGATAATAATAATAGTCAGTCATTGCTTTGTATGTCACTCAGTGCTCTGGGAAGTGAGAAGTTGAGCCCTCTTTTGCAAGTCACTTCTCTACAATTCAGGGTCTACACGGATTAGAGGGTCAGTTAATCTTTTTTTTTTTTTTTTTTTTGTCTTTTTGAGACAGGGTCTTGCTATGCATTTCAGGCTGGCCTTGAACTCACAATGATCCTCATGCCTCAGCCTTCTGAGTGCTGGGATTACAGGTGTGTGCCACCATGCCCGGCAGGGGGTCAATTGATCTTTGACATCCATGGAAAGCACCACTCAGCTCATTGCAGTAGAAAAGTTCAGAGTTTGAGTCTACCTGACCTGCACTGGGGCCCTGGTGTGGCCCTTCACTAACTGCTACACTTTCCCACCATGGAACTGCCCTTAAATTCCAGTTTCCTTCCTCAGAGGAGTGGGTGTGATCTTGGACTTGTGGGATTGCTGTGACTGGTGGTGTAAGAGTCTTTAGCAAAGGTCTGGATACCAAGTAGACCAATGACAAGGGTTTGTTTCCTTTTCTTTGTGGCCCTGCAGGGACCGGAAGTAAAGTTGGGGCTGTGATGGTACAGCCGCCTCCATTCCTCTTTGCTGGACTTCTCTCCTCCTGGAGAGCCTCCTTCCCACCCCTGCAGGTGTTCTCCGATACACCTTCCGGGGAGCATCTTGAAGCCAGCTGTGATTGAACGAGAAGGGACAGGATATTAGCACGTGCAAAGGAGCGCCCAGCCTCCTGCAGAGTTAGCAAGACGCCTGCTTCGACAGAGTTTTCCTTTTGTCTCATCTGGAGCAGGCTGCTTCATTTTTCAGGCCCCCGGCGATCCTCTTCAGACAGCAGGGTCATTCCCCTCGGTGGCCACACAAGCTCAGAAATTGCTCCTGTCCTCTCTGGCATCCCCAGGTCACATGCACATCTCAGGGGCGCGTCTGCGTATGTCATGCCCTGCTCTGTCACAGGGCCTCTGTTCCGTGCTTATCACAACCTCATCTACCTTTTCCTGTTGAAGTCCCCTTTGAGGTGTAACGTGGGTTGGCTGATTTTCCCACCTGCGCATCCAAGGCAGCAAAGGGTTTTACACACCGAAGCCTGGTGGGCTGAGCTGACAGGAGTTGAGGAAGGGAAACTCTGGATAGATGTGTTTTAAAAAAATGCTCTCAGACAAAGATGGTCATTTTGCTTACATTCTCACCCCTGCCTCTAGTTCTTTCGCCTCCTCTCATTGCACCTCTCCCGCTTTCGTTTCAGTGCCTCTTAGCAGTCTCTGCTCCTGCCTCCTGCTGGCGGGGAGAACCACGGACTCAGGGTCACTGGCTCCAGTGTCTGATTTCCCGTTGTCACAGGGCCCTGCATACCCCTCGATAATCCTCATAATCGCTTTTATTCTACTGCTGTGAGCATTTGGGGTGGTTTCCAATTTTAACTTATGAATAATGTTGCTATGGGCATTCTCACGTCTTTTTACGGACATATGTTTTTCTATATCTTGGGTAAAATAGGAGTAGATTTGCAGGTCATAGAGTACGTGTGTATTTAGCTTTATCTGAAAGTACCAAGAACTTTCCAAATTGTAGGACACTTATTAAAAAGAAATATCCCTAGACTCTGTGCTGAATACTATTGATTTAGGATAATCCAGGAATAAAGGCTGGAAAGCTGTGTATTTAAAGTTTCCCATGTGATTCTAATGCAGCTGGTCCATGGATTGGCATTTGGGAACCACTGGACAGCACTGGGTATCTTTATTTTCTTGTTTTCCATCCCTCCTCAGTAAATGTAATTTTGGCCACTGTATTACTCAGCTTTCCCGTGGCTGAGACACAATATCCAACACCCACATTTAAAGGAGGAGAGGTTTAATTTAGGTTCCCATTTCAGGGGATTTAGTCCATGGTTGTATGCTGGCTCCAAGGCAGAAATATCATGGTGGAAGGGTGTGGTAGAGCAAAACTGTTTAGTTCATGTGGGCAGGAAGCAGAGCAGGGGAACTGTACCAGAGAGGAAGGGGCGAGGGACCACACATAGTACCCATGGCTATGCCCCTATGGCCCACCCAGACACACACCGAATGTGCTTTACTAATCCCCTTGGGTAGGTCCCTAGCCGATCAAGTTGATTTTTTTTGGTACTGGAATTTGTGGCTATCCTCCTGGGCTTGTCAGGTAGGCACTTGTGCACTGAGCTATATCTGTGGCCCTCGCCAATCAAGATGGCAGAATTAAATATAACCAACACAGCCACCACATATTATTGTTGTAATGATGGGATAGTTGGTTAATGGTGATTTAGAGCACAAGTAAGAACATTTATTTATCTCACATAAGCAATTTAGAGGGCAGCATGTGATGTCGCAGGCCAGTAATCCCAGCATTTGGGAGGCTGAGGCAGGAGGAGCTAGAGTTTGGGTCAAGCCTAGGCAAGTTGGTGATATGCCTAGTCCCTGTCCAAAAATAAAAGAGAAAACTGGGAATGAGGCTCAGCATGAAGCCCTAGGTTCAATCTCCAGTAGTACAGAAAAATAAGTAAATAGATACATAGAGAACGAAAAACCTGGCAAGCGCAAGTTCCTGAGTTCGATCTCTGGTACTGCAAAAAAAAAAAAAAAAAAAGAAAGAGAGAGAAAGAAAGGGGGAGGGGGAGGGGAAGGGAAGGGGAAGGGAGAAAGAAAGAAAGAAAGAAGAGGGAAAGAACCCAGAGCTAGGTGCCTCCACATTTATCGAATGTGTTTATTTAGTAATGCCATTAGTCCAGCTGGGATAGGAGAGCAGGGCATGCCAAAACTGGCTGGGGAAGTAGGCATGACCTGTTAATTACAGGATCCTGAACACATGGACAGAACAGTTCCTAAAGCACTGCAGGTAGACATCTCTCAAGAAGCAGGTTTGCAATAGGATGGCCTAGACCTGACGTCAGTCTGAGGCTGGGATCCCAACACTGCCTCTTAGGACTCGTATGTAGAAGTTCTCACGGGTTTCTGCGAGATTTGCGCAGCATACAAGGAGAGGTGTGCCGTGAAGAGCTTGCTAGCTTGACTTCCTGTGGTGGTTCGTGCTGTGTTTCCCAGGAGCAGTGTTATTTTTGCTTCTATCTTCTTTTCCTCTTGTTCTGCCTGGGTTCACTCTGCAGTTGGTTTCTCCCATACCCGCTTGCTCCTCACTTTTCAAATAAACTTTTGGCACCATTTTTGTCTTGTCTCATCAACTCTTTGTTCAAGACAAAAAAAACCTGGAATGGGGTTGGGCTTGGTGGTGTACGCCTGTAATTCCAGCACTCAGGAGGCTGAGGCAGTGGGATTATTGGGAGTTCAAGGCCAGCCTGAGCTGCCTAGTGAAACTGTATCTCAAAGAAAACCTGGACTCAGCTCCAGAAAGAGGGAAGCAACCCAGAACCCAGTAATGTTTTGTTGTCCTTTTTTTTTGGTGGTACCAGGAATGAAACTCATGCCCTGATGTTTGTAAGGCAAGCAAATGTGTCCCTGAGCTGTGTCCCCAGCCCATAAAGTTTAGCTGTTGAGCCGCTTTTAGAAGTAGGCTACCTGATAACAGCTTTAAAAATAGGTGTGGTAGTGTTAGGCAGATATAAAAGTGGCTGGCCAACTAAACGTTACTGGGTTCTGGGTTGCTCACCTCTGCCTCTGGAGGTAGATTCCAGGTTCTTGAAGTCTTAAACAAAGAATTGAAAAAAATGAGCAAAAAGCAGTGGCCAGGTTTATTCCAGACAGAAGAAGTGAAGCGTGAGGAGAAACTGGCTCTGCACAGCAAGCTAGGGCCAAGTGAACGGGGTAGTTCGCCCTGGAGAAAGCAGGCTGAACTACCCTGAAGGAAGTCAGAATAGCCGTTCCTCTTGGTGCCTTGTACGTTTTCCAAATCTTGAGAGGATTTCTACATACAGGTCCAGAGGTGGTGCTGGGATCCCACGCATCAGGCTGACGTCAGATCTAGGCCATCCTATTGAAAACCTGCCCCAGTTCTGGCCAGAAGGCCGCATGCAGGGCTTTGGGAGATGTTCTGTAAATGTGTCTGGGATCTTGTAATTAATTGGTCAGGTCCACTTCCCCTGCTAGCTTTGCCATTCTCTAATCTCAGTGGCACATGCTATAATCCCAGCTCTCTGGAGGCTGAGGCAGGAGGATCCAAAGTTTGAGACTAAAAGCTCGGGATATAGCTTAGTGTGAGGCTCTAAGTTCAATCTACAGCACATACACCCCTCCCCACAACAACAACAACAAAATTCAAACTTTTCTCATCTTCCTTTTTGCCACTCAGGGCATTTGTTCTATTCTTTGGTTTGTCTCAGTGTACATAGTTCTAAGATGGCTGCCGTAGCTCTGAGTAGATGAATTTATATGACAGCTTCCAAGGTAGGGAGGGAAGGGTTTGAAGGTTTCTCCCTGAAAATATCTTTTATTTTTTGTTTATTTTTTGTTTATTTTTTTGTTTTTTGCGGTACTGGGGATCAAACTCAGGACCCTGCGCTTGCTAGGCAAGCGCTTATTCCACTGAGCTATATCCCCAGCCCCTGAAAATATCTTTTAATGGGGAGGGAAGTCTATTTCAGATGCTTCCAGCTAGATACAGTGGCACATGCCTGTAATCCAAGTAGTTGAGGAGTTGAGGCAGGAGTGCGGTGAGTTTGAGGCCAGCCTGCACGACAGAGTGAGACCGTGTCCTAACCCCACAAAACAAACACAAAAGCAACGAAAAAGAAACTTCCAGAAGACTTCCTCCCAAGTTCCTTTGTCCAGAACTGGGTCACATACCTACCCTTATGGGGCAGAGTATGGTATTTGGGAGTTTTGAGTCTGTGTAGTGGGAGGCAGTCCCTGTCAATAAGAAAGAAAAGTGGAGGGGCTGGGGATATAGCTCAGCAGTGAAGCACTTGCCTGGTGTGAGGTCCTGAGTTCGATTTCCGGTACTCGCACCCCCCAAAAAAAGAAAGAAAAGTGGAAAATGGCTTTTGCATAGGTAATCAATGGTCTCCCACAAGGCCTCACTAAATACTTCTTAGAAGTTCACGTAAGTTACTAGATCCCAGGACTTCTCTGCAGTTTTCCATGTCTCTGCCCTGCCCATAGTGGTTTATGGCTGGCTTCCTCTTTCCTGAAACTTTTGCCTTACTTTCTGCTATAAATTCTCTCTACCTCTCTGATCATTTCTTATCCTTGGGCTCTCTTCCATTATTCTTATCTCCCTGTTGGTGTCCCCGGGGCTTTGAATCAGATCCTGGCTGGGCATCTCTGAGCATCTAAACCAGTAAATATGCGCTACCCCTGTGACCAGGAGCCAGTGGAAGTTGCTTGTGGTCCAACTCCTGAACCCATGGCTCCCTTTCCAGCTACATTCCTGATTTGCCCTCTGCGTGTTGGTCTCTTCATTACAGAGCTATCATTTTTGCTAAGTTCCTTACCAACTTTTTCTTGAGGACAGACTTTTTAAAAAGCATAACTTTCCATAAAAAACATAACTTCTTAAAACACATAACCTTGGAGTTTGGCTGGGCTTGAACTTGCTTAACTTCCTCCTCCCTCAGCCTCCCAGAAAGCTGGGATCCCAGGAGTGAGCCACCACATGCAGCTGGAATTTTAGGAAACTGAATTGTTCTACATCCTAAAAGGAAGAATTTGGAGTTCCAAAGTTTAAAAGACCAAGAAAAATATGAAGTCAGCTGAGAGGCAGGTGATGGGAGAGTTGAGAATAGTGACTATGTGAGAGAATTATCATAAACATGTCCAAGGCTGAGTTTTCCAGTGAAACAGTGTGTGTGATGTCACTCAGTTTCAGATGGATGCCATCTGAGTCACACCCAGACTGTGGAAGCATTTTACTGATTTCTCCGCCTCTGGCCTTGCACCCTTTGCAACACCTCCTGTATGTGGGTGCGGAGTGGTCTTTCTAAGCCACAAACCCAGGTTTCCCGCCTGTTTAAATCCTTGAATATCTTTCCGGTTGTCATTACTCAACCCTAGGGTTAATGGATCCCTCAGGACACATTCTCAGATGTTTTGAGAAGTTTCCTATTTGTTTTAATTTCAGGATTTATCTTTAAAAATAGCAATAATGTATATACTCACAGGACCTGATGACCCAGCACTTTCAGGAGATTTTAGTGTGTTGGTTCACTTTGTATATGTTGATTGGGTTGGTGCCAAACGGTCTTCTGAAATGACAGCCATTAACTTTATTTTTTGGTTTCTTTTTTTTTTTTTTTTTTTTTTTTGGTATTGGGACTCAAACTCAGGACCTTGAGCTTGCCAGGCAGGTGCTTGTGCCTGCTGAACTATATCCCCAGCCCTAACTTTATTTTTTAGAGGGAGGTTGGTGATTGAACTCAGCACCAAGGCCTTGAATATGCTAGGTTAGTTCTCTACCACTGAGTACCCAACCCCCCAACCAACACTTTTTTTTTGGTTCTTTTTGAGACAGGGTCTCACTGTGCAGTTCAGGCTGGCCTGGAGCTTCCTTTGTAACCCAGGCTATCCTTGAACTTGCAACAATCCTCTTGCCTCAGCCTCCTGAGTTCTGGGGTTACAGGCGTGTGCCACCACACCTGGCTAGCCAACACTTTTTTTGTGACACTGGGGTATTGACACCAGGGCCTTTGCACTGAGTTATAGCCACAGCCTTTGTTTTGTTTTGCTCTTAATTTGAAACAGGGTCTTGCTAAGTTTCTAAAATGCCTAGGGTTTCTTGCACTACCATGCAGGGGCTTATCCTCAGTTCCTTTTAAATTTTATTTTGAGATAGGGTCTCAGTAAATTACCCAGGCTGACTTTAAATCTTTGATCCTTCTGCAGCAGCCTCTGAATAGCTGGGATGACAGACTTGTGTCACCAATGCCTGGCAGCATTTACCTTTTAATGCTACAATTACTTTTATGTCATTGTTCACGGATACACCCTTGGTACCTAGAACAACAGTGCCTGACACATTATAAATGTTCAATAAAGACTTTTTTGATAAATAAATGAAGTTTCTCAGAGTAGGTTCCAAGATCCTCTGGGATCTTCTACAGTTTGAAATCTTTGCAGCATGGCACATGTGGCTCTTCACAAACTAGGAATACTCAACCAGTAATTTTGCCAGACAGTCTGGGCAGGATGTGGGGGTGTAGCTCTTTTTAGAAAATAAAAAAAATGGAAGTATAAAGGATTTATGTACATTTTGACAGGGCAGACGTGATATGCAAATGACTTGCAAATATAATGCAAATGACACGCAACTACTCATGCAAATGAGCATCCTGTCTTTGGAATCAACTGCAGAGTATTCACTTATTTGTCTGCTTGGCAGTAAATCTTTTGCAGGCTTGGGATGCAAGTTGCTTTCGTGGAGAAGTGTGTATACTGTGGAGGAGAAGGTGGCAGGAAGGGGTCTCTTGAGGAGTCAGGTCTGCAGCTTAATATGAGGTTACTCTGTTGTGATGCACCAAGAGCTGGCCTTTTGGGAACTAGACGAGGATGGGGGCAGGGAAATTTGCCTTTTAATTCCTTCATGTCTTTGGCCACCTCACAGCTTCTGTCCCTCCCCATGTCACACCATCTAGGCTCCTCCTGTCTATAGGGACAGAACACGGGGAGTCAGGAATCCTCGGCTGGAGGTCCTCACCATCAGGACCTCAGAAGAGCTGGAGATGAGAGCTCATATACATCATATCTGGAGGGGGTTAAGACCAGGGTGTCTAGTTCTGCATTTGCCAATTGTATGACAAGCAGAACTTAGCTGGATTTCTAGCCCTGTTAGAAAAAGATGTGTGGTTACAAAGCAGATTTGGGCTTTCTGAGAAATAGAGCTGCTTAAGCTCAATGCCAATGAGGTTGTGTCTGGCAAAGCTGGGAAACTTACTTGGAAACCTAAAGAAAAAAGTCAACTTTATTTATTTATTTACTTTTGTATTTTTGAGACAGCATCTCGCTATGCAGTTCAGGCTGGCCTTGAGTTCACTTTGTAGCCCAAGCTGGTCTTGAACTTGTAATAATCCTCCTGCCTCAACCTCCTGAGTGCTGGGATTACAGGCATGCGCTATCACACCAGGCAACTTTTTTTAAATTATAAAAAAATTTCCTTAGTGAGAAAGAAAATTTTTGGTTACACATATTCTTCCCTATTAACTACAAAAATATTGGGCAAATGAAATCAAAGGGCCTCTGATGGATGTATTTTATTATTTTTTATTTTTTTGGTACCAGGAATCAAACTCAGGTAGGCGCTGTGCCACTGAGCTATATCCCCATCCTAATAGATGTATTTTAACACAACTCATAACCTATTTTTTCTCTGATACTTTCCTTTGATGTAAAGAATGAATTCAAAGACCACCTCAAAGCTATATAAGCTTGAGCCTCAAACTTCCTATTTTCCTCATCTGTAAAGTAGAAGTAATAGTGGAAGCCTCGTGAGGTTGCAATAAGGATTAAATGAGATAATGCATAAAATTATGACAGTGCCTGGCTCATGCATTCAATAAATGTAGCTCTTTGCAGTGGTTATAGGTGAATCTGCCTGCTCTCGTCTCTCTGATAACCCCACCTCATTTCTTTCTGGCAAATCACCAGTCTCTCTTCTGTCCATGTGGTTCTAGGGACACTGCCTTTGTTCTCAGCACCAGGAATGAAATATGTAACTTATGTTAAATCAATAAGAACATTCCATCCTGACATCACAGTAATTGATTCAAGAAAGGGGACCTACATCGAATTACCATGTAACCTAGCAATTCCACTTCTAGGAGTACACTCAAGGAAATTGGCAACCAATATGTAAATAAAAAGTTGTACATAAATATTCATAGCACATTATTCACAATAGCCAAAAGGTAGAAACAACCCCCTTAAATGTGGTTTATCTAAATAGAGGAACACTAGTTAGCCATAAAAAGAAATGAAGTACTGATTCATGCTAAAACATGAAAACCAGTGCCAAGGGTAAAAAAATAATCATGCCAAGTGAAAAAAGGTAGACACAAAAGACCATATGTTGTATGATTCCACCTATATGAAATATCTAAGAGACAATCTACGGAGGCAAAAGATTAGTGCTTGTAGAGGACTAATAGATTAGTGCTTGTCAAGGACTGAAGGGAAGGGCAATGGGGAGTAACTGCTACTAGGTATAATATTTTTCTTTGGGTGATGAAATGTTTTGGAATCAGATAGTGGTGATATAATGTGTGACTTTGTGAATATACTAAAAACAACTGAATTGCATACTCTAAAAAATTTATGATATATGAATTTTTTTTTTGTGGTATTGGGGATCGAACTAAGGACCCTGCGCTTGCTAGGCAAGCGCTTATTCCACTGAGCTGATATATGAATTATTTTAACTAAAAACCTAAACAACAACAAAAAAGAATAAGCAAATGACTCAAGCAAGCCAATGACAGCCAATAAGACTCAGTCCTCTGGCACTCTGAGAGGCTGAGGCAGGAGGATCAAAAATTTGAGCACAGACTGGGCAGCTTAGTGATTTAGCAAGATCTTGTCTCAAAAAAAAGGTGGTTGGGGACCTGAGGATGTAGCTCAGTGCAAAGGCCTTGAGGTCAATGCCCAGTACTGGGAAAAACAAAACAGTGATAAACAACCTCAATCCCATCCTTGGAGTCATGACAGAAGCAGAGTAGTTTTCTTGCAGGATCCAATTTAAGAGAATATAGGATCTGAAGTTGCTGACCCATCTTGTTGTTTGTAAAGCCCAAGATTGAACTACCTAACCTTGCTGAAAGCAGAGCCAGGTAAAAGATGGCTAAATCTGGTTATATGTTGGAGCTATGAGTGCTTGTTCCAGTTTGCCTGGGACTTTCTTGGTTTTAGCACTGAAAGTCTAAATGTTGGTCATCATCCTAGTTGGAGCTTGGAACAATCCACCTCTGCTTGAAGCTCAAGACTTTACCTCTGGATTTTTTAAATCTCATAAATCAATATATCCTGTTTGTTTTGTTTTAGGCAGTGTCACAGGGCGGGGTCCCCAGAGGCAGGTGCTGAGACAAAGTTTAGGGTCTAGCCAAACATGGTGGCCCACACCTGTAACCCCAGTACTTGGGAGGCTGAGGCAGGAGGATTGCTCTGAGTTAGAGGCCATCGTGGACTACACAGTGAGTTCAAGGCCAGCCTGAATTATATGGGAAGACCCTGTCTCAAACCAAATACAAAACAAGACCAAACAAGTACAATGTGAAACATAGATGGTATATGACCCACAAAGCCTAAAGTATTTACTACCTAGCCCTTTGTAGGAAAAGACTGCTCTTCCATTTATTAAAACAACCATTTTGTTATATTTCATGATCATTTATGGGTCAAGAACTCAGGAAGAGTTTGCCTGAGAGATTCTGCTCTACCTGATGTTGGCTGGGACTTCTCAGGGCACTCAGCTGGAGGACCCAAGAAGGCCTCCCTCACACTCTGGGATGGGTGGACTGCTTCTAGGCCAGGCTCTTCTGGGCTCTGCGGGCCTTTCTCCCTTTGTGTGCTGTCTCTCTGTCAGGGTGCATCAGTGATTATAGAGTGGCTAAGGACTCAGAAACCAGAGCAGAGGTGCTCAAAGGCTAGGCTTGCATTCAGATGACATCAGGTCTCCTGTACTGCATTGGTTACAGGTCAGCCTAGATTCAGAGCAAGGGAAAATATAGCCTGACTTTCAGTGATCAGAAGGACAAAGAATTAGACTGCATTTTCTTTTTTTCCTGAGATAGGATCTTGCTTTGTAATTCAGGCTGGCCTTGAACTCACTATGGAGCCCTGGCTGGCCTCAAACTTGTGGTGATCCTCCTGCCTCAGCCTCTCCAGTGCTTGAATTACAGGTATGCACTAGCACACCTGGCTTTGGCTGCGTTTTAAATTTACCTCTGTACCAAGTCTGTTCACTAACCATTGTATCTCTATTGTAGCACAGTACCTAGCAGGTGAATGCAATAATGTATTAGCAGATACAGTGAAAGATGAAATCCAATCTATTTTAATATGAGTGTTAGATATGGAGCTAAATCAAGACTGAGATCTACTTGGATCCTTGAGGGACGCTCCAGACTACAGGTTCCATTTTGGGCTGCTGGGTGCCCACACTGTGTTGCAGTAGAATATGTAACCCTCAGTTTCCGTTCTGGTTCATAAGAGAATTAAATGGCATAAGGAATGTAAGAAAGCTTTATAAATTGGAATGTTCTCTCCTTTTTGGGGGGAGTTGAACCCAGGGCCCTCACACTGACCTACATCCCAACCTGGCTCCTCCTCTTTTTGAAGTAGCTTCTAAGTCACTAAGTTGCTCAGGCAAGGCTTGAACTTGCTAATCCCCTTGCCTCAGCCTCCTAGAGGGCAAGGGTGGCAGGCCTATGCCACTATGACTGATTGTAATGCTCTATGTTCTGTTTTGTATGTATGTATGTATGTATGTATGTATGTGTGCATGTCTTTTTTTGAGACAGGGTCTCACTGTGCAGTTCAGGCTGACCTTGAGCTCACGTTGTAGCCCTGGCTGTCTATGTCCTCTTTAATGATAGGTTATTGTTACTGTCGCTGTTGCTCAGGGTGGGGAGTGAACAAGGTCACATCTCCTACCGTAGAGAAGGGCTTCTCAACCTTACCCCGTTTTCCAGCTCTTCCCTTGCCTGTTCCTAGGAGCAAGTGTTAGGAGAATGAAGCAGGATCTCTGTGGCTCTACAACCAAGTCCCAGCCAGCCAAGAAAGATTTATTTCCCCACAGTGGCGCTAATGATGGTTCAATAGGACTCATAATTCCATAATGATCTTGGTGCCAGTGCCTCCCACCCTGGGCATCTCTGCACAGGCTGTGGGGAAAAGGGAAGCTATAATAGCTAAACAAATAAGAATGATTAGTTGCTCGTGGACAGCCCCTTTTCGCCTGCGTTGGCCTATTGTGTACTCCAACATATGGAATGATAAAGATGCTTCTGAGAAAAAATACATACAACTAGTCACTTACCTCAGCTTAGGAAATGTTCTATTCCCTTCTCTACAAGATCCCCCAGATCTGCCCTCCCAGTGGCCCTCCATCCTTCTGCCCTGTGAGTCATTTGTTTCCAGTGGGAGAGTTTGTGCACACAAGGAATTCCTCTTCTCACAACATTTTCACAAAAGCTCCAAGACAGCCTGGTGTGATAATGTATAATGTGTGTGCTGTGTGTATAGTTCTGAGAGTGAGATCATTACTTGGAATATTAAGTAAATATATAAGGCAGAATCTCCTGTGTGAACTTCTAAGTGCCCATGTGTGTGATTTAACTGTGCTGTCCCTAGCATGATGTCTGAATAGACAACAGGCATGGGAAGGAAGAGTAGAAATCACTATGAAATATTCAGCACTTGGTTGAATACCATATATATATATATATATATATATATATAATTTTATTACTATTTTTTCTTTTTGATACAGAGGTTTGCTATGTTGTCCAGGTAGGTCAAACTCCTGGGCTCAAATGATTCTACCATCTCAGCCTCCTGAGTAGCTAGGGCTGCAAACGTGTGCCACTGCACCCATCTGTGTTATTTCATTTAATCTCCATAGCAATAGTTGAGATAGGTAAGTACTAATACTCATCTTCATTTCACAGATACAGAAAGTATGGAAACTATGGGGAGACTTCTAGGGCTTGAATGGCCCCCTGAAACTCGTGGTGAAACTTTTTATTAGTTTTTATTTTTATTGCTGTACGTAATGGCTACATTAATTGTGGGGAGCTGGTATACCCACTGAAGAATTCAGTACTTCTGAATTCTTTTTCAAATCCTTTTCTTGCTCTCCCTCCCCTCCACTTCTTGGTCCTCTTCTCATTTGCAGAAGATCATATCGAAACGTAATTGTGATTGTAAAAGTATTAAAGGTAAGGCCTATGAGAAGGGATTAGGTCCGGGGGAGTCCACCGTTATGATCGGATCAATGCCATTATTGAGGGGCTGGGGTAGTTGTTATAAAGGGAGTCCAGCCCTTCCTATTTTGGTCTTCTGAACTTATTCATTGGCCCTTCCTTCATGAAAGGATGTAGAGAAGTTCCTCACCAGATGTGGCTCCTTGATCTTGGACTGCCCAGCCTCCAGAACTAGGAGCTAAATTTCCGTTCATTGTAAATTACTCAGCCTATACAGAGATATATTTGTAAATTTCATAATGAAAATATAAATTACCCAGTTGGTGGTATTCTCTTACAGCACTGGAAAATGGAATGAGAGGCCAAGTAGCCACAAGGAGAGGCCACTTGTCAGTGTCTGGCTGAGAGCCCCAGCTGAGGTTCCATCCAACAGCCAGTGTGAACCCGCCAAGCACACGAGTGAGCATCTAGCTTTAGTAAAGCCATTCCATCTGACAGAGCATAGAGCAGAGCTGATTTTTTCCTGCCAAGTTCTTCCCAAACTGCTGAATAAGTTATTGTTGTTTTAAGCTACCAAGTTTGGGGATGCTTTGTTAGGCAGCAGAGCATAACCAGAAAAGGGCCATAGCTGTGTGTGCCCTGAGCCCGTGTGTCTTCCTGTGATTCCATGCCTTTGTGGGTGCCTGTGGCAGTGCATTTTGTCAGATGTTGTACATGAATAGGCATGTGGTTGAGGTGCTTTCGGAGACAGAGTTATGGTTCTTGCAGTTTTGCTTTGGCCCCATGGGATGCTGTTTGGTGAGAACACTTTGAAATCTTGTCTGTACTCTAGGCATCTTCTTTGGAATGTTTTTCCTTTGAACCAGAAAGGCATATATAGCTGAAAGCTAATGCAGGTTAAATTTACGACCTTCTTCTCTTCCAAGCCCCTTGGAGCTGCCAAGGCCTTCAAGCAGGTGGGAGGCTGCCATCCAGAGCACTCACATCCCTTTCAGAAGGGCTGAAAATGCTGGGTACCCCCCCTTTTTTTCTGCCTTTGAGGCCTTCAGAAATGAATCAGAGATAGAGCAAAGCACAGTCACTGGAGTCCTTGAAGTCTCAGGGTGGAGAGACCTAGAATTCTTGTTTATCACCAATGAGGCTGCTGATAGGGCTCCAGTGTGCTTGAGTCCTAAGGGAGAGGTCCTCTGTTTTCTGCACTGACTTGGTAGCTGAAGCCCACCCCATCTGAGTACTGCGCAGGCAGTGGAGGACCCTGGTTCAGAAGTTGAGAACTTTTTCTTGGTCTCCTCAGCAATGGCCTGTAGCTTCCTGCTTCTTCCATGTTGGCTGTTCAACTTAGCTTTTCTGGAAACACTCCTGCCCTTGCACTGTCTCTCAGGACCTCTAAAGCACTGTTGCCAAACACAACTGTCTGCAGTGATGAAAATGTTTTATAATTATTGCAGCCCAATAGCTGCATGCGGCTGGTCTAGCGTATTGGGTAGTTCTGAAAAGTTCAGGGAGAATAGTTTTTGTTTATTTGTGAAGATGAGACAAAATCTGCCCCCCTTGCCTCACAGGGGCACCTGGAGCAAATAGTTGATGAAACGTGAGGGACCTTTACAAAAGGCGGCAGTAGTGTGAACTGAGCAGGCTTACTCGTAGGGCTATTTATTAATATTTCTGTAAAGTGCTACTTGCTGGTATGTTTTAATAGTTTATATTTTGGTATCTCTCATTTTGCTCTGAGCTCTTGGCGGTAAGACTCCAGCAGGACTGTTTCACAGCTTTATCTCTTCAGTCAAAGGATGCATGTTCCAGTGAACGACACTTTTTTTTTTTTGTACTGGGAATTGAACTCAGGACCTTGCATTTGCTAGGCAGGTGCTTGTGCTGCAGAGCTATATCCCTGGCCTGAATGACACATCTTGAGTCCTGCAGTAAGGTTGGAGGTATACAGTGAGAGCTGGGTGGGCCGAGAAAAGGAGACAGGACAACAGTGGTGGGAGAGACAGCTAGGGTTCCTGCTTCCCACTTGACATTCTAGGCTTATCCAGAGAGAGCAGGAAGTCAGTTCCTGATGCTGGGAGTGTATCCACATTAACAGGGTGTCCGGCTTATGGGAGATTGAGAGAGGCTGATGAGAGGAGAAACGATTGGCTCAACACATTCTGCTTGTTGAGGAGGGCAAAAATGATCATATGACTCTGCCTAGCAGGGCTCCCTTTGGCTGGGCTATGGTGTTTGGCTTGAAGACTTCTTCAGGCTCTCTACCCATCCAAGCTTTTGCTTTTCTGGGGAGTGGAAGAGGGAAGCTAGAAACTTCCATTACAGTTGTATGGGAGAGAGAGCATTTGGGTTTGTTTGTTTGTTTGTTAGTTTATTTGGTCTTTTTGAGACAGGGTCTCACTATGTAGTTCAAGCTGGTTTTGAGTTCACTTTGTAGCCCAGGCTGGTCTTGAACTTGCAACGATCCTCCTGCCTCAACCTGCCGAGTGCTGGGATTATAGGTGTGCGCCACCACACCCATTTGTTGTTTAGTAATTTAAAAGGAAAATTTAAACTTAATTTTGCTCAATTTCAGGAGTGGTACAGGAAAACAGAGATCTTCCTCATACACTCTGATCCCTGGGTTTCAGATGTCCCACCTTTGTATTGCTTGAGGCCAGTGTCACCTTGCACACTGCCTCTAGCATCTGAGGAGTCAGGAGCTTGGAGCCAGTATCTCAGCCAGATATTCTTACTCCAGTGGGGCCACTATTAAAACACCTCAGTCTGGGTAATGTATAAACAACAGATCTGGGCATGGTGGCATGTGCCTATAATCCCAGCACTCTGGGAGGCTGAGATAGGAACATCTCACCTTCAAGCCTCAGTTTGGGCAATTTAGTGACAGAGCCAGACTTTGTTTAAAAAAAAGAAAGAAGAAAGGAAGGAAGAAAGGAAGGAAGAGAAAGACCGACAGATAGGCAGGCTGGTATAAAGCTCAGTGTGATGATCCTGGGTTCAACTGTCAGGAACTTCCGCCACAAAGCTGGGTGTGCACAGATGTAATCCCAGCACTCAGGAGGTTGAGGCAGGAGGATCACCATGAGATCGAGACCATCCAGGGCTACAGAAGGAGTTTGAGGCCAACCCAAACTACATAACAAGACCCTGTCTGAAAAAGCCAAACCAATCAACCAACCAACCAACCAAAACCAAAAATTTACTGCCCACAATTCTAGAAGCTATAAAATGATTAAGGTACCAACAGGTTCAGTATCTTGTGAGTGCTTGTTCTTTGTGTTGTAGTCAGGGTTTACAAGGGAAGATATTTAATCCTGTTTCAAGGATCTGTGCTGGGAAGGCCCAAAGGTCAGTGGTAGAAGCTAGAAAGTCTGTGCTAGCAGCATGAAGGAGCTGCGCCAGCAGGCGAGGGACTGCACTGGGCTGCACAGGCTGGACTTCCTGCACTGGAGCCAGGAAGCAAGGCTCAAGGTGTGGACCAGAGCTCCCCACAAAAGAACTCATCCTCAGTGACAGCAAGGTCCTGAACTCCTCCAATGAGAATAGCTGAGTTCATATCAGGAAAACTAGTGTGACAAGCTTCTCCAGGAGAATCAACAGCACACTGTCTTCCCCTCCAGTTCTCTTTTTCATGCTGTTGGCAACAATCCTCAAGTGGGGTATCCATGCCTGGGACCACGCTGATTTAGTTCAGCTGGGTGTTACAAGTTGACCATTAGTAATCCACCACACTCGGCTTCAAAGATACTGCCTTACTGCCGTGGCTGCTTCTTTTTTTTTTGTCTTTTTGAGACAGGGTCTCACTATGCAGTTCAGGCTGGCCTTGAGCTCACTTTGTAGCCCAGGCTGGTCTTGAGCTCAAAATGATCCTCCTGCCTCAGCCTGCCCTTTGAGTGTGGGGATTACAGACGTGCACCACCATGCCCGGTTGCTGTGACTTCTTACGTCAAATGGGGGGAGGGATCTCTCTTCAACTTCTTTTATAAATAATGAATCCCATTCCCCAAAGGTTCCACTCTTTTTTTTTTTTTTGACAGGGTCCAGCTATATAGTTCAGGCTGTAGTTTAAACTCACTATATACCCCAGGCTGGCCTCAAACTCGAGATGATCCTGTCTCAGCCTTCTGAGTGCTAGGATTACAGTCATGCACCACCACACCTAGTTTGACTCCACTCTTAATTGCATCACATTAGGTATTAGGTTCCAAAGTACAAATTTTGGGGGACACCAATATTCAGACCATAGCAGAGATTTTTTTTAAAGATTTATGGCGTAGGGGGGTGCATAGATCATGTCTTCCCCAAATACCTGAGATGATTGGATCTGTGTCAAAGAAGAAACCAACCAAGCCCCTTTGAGTTCTGGTGGCTCAGTGTTGAGTTGGACACCCCCTTGGCCCATGAGTTCACTTATTTTAAGTTTTGAGCATATTCTGTTTTTAAGGATATTATTCCTTTTTTTTTTTTGAGATGGTCTCACTAAATAGTTCAGGCTGGCCTTGAACTCATTATGTAACCTAGGCTGGCTTCAAGCTCTCAGCAATCTTCCTGCCTTAGCCCTCCAAGTGCCAGGTGTGCACCATCATGCTGGGCTCCAAAGATGTTATTCTTACAGCACTATTTGTTTATTTATTTTTGTGTTACTGGGGATTGAACCTAGAGCCTTTATACTAAACTATATTCTTAGCCTGCCCTTTTTTTTTGAGACAGGTTTTCAATAAGTCAGTAAATTGCACAGCATGGACTAAAATTTGTGATATTCCTGCCTTAGCCTCCTAGAGTTCTGGGATTATAGGCATGGCTACCATGATTAGCTTTAAAGAACTTTATTAATTTCTTTATAATGTGTGTCAAGTTTTATTGTAGTTTGTATATTCATTCTGTAATCTACCACTCATGCAATAGATACTCATTAACATTACTTGTCCACATGATAGTTCCTGATTTATATTGGTTTGAGTTTTTTGATTTTATGATGACATAAAAATGCTATTCAGTTGAATTTGTACTTTGAATTTTGATCTTTTCCCAGGCTAGCAAAATGTAGTAATATACTCCTTTGAGATGGTAGGCAGTGTCAGCCAGCCACTGCTCCTTGCCAACCGTGCAATCAGGCAGGTAAACAGTCAATACTCTAGTGTCTGTGGGTTTTCTTGTGTGGCAGGTGTATTAAATGCATTTTTGATAATGCATTTTTGATTTACAGTATTTTCAACTAGAAAGTTTATTGGGATGTAAACTCATTGTGAGTCAGGGACTGTACTATGCAGTTACATAAGCTAGAAGGATTCCTGGGCCGAGTTTTTCTCATTGGTCTCTAAGTGTGCCATGGGAAAGTGGGCTGTTCTCTGCCCTTTCCTACCCAGTACCCTGCAAGTGTTTTACACAGACCTTTCTCATAAACTGGCACTACCCATGCAACTATTGCCAGGAGATTGTTCTTTCTCCCCAGGCTACTAACCTAGGTTTGCTCAGTGATTGTGAAGTCCATTTCCTACCTGCTGGAAGTAAACATAATCAAGAAGGTAAACTGACTGCTGGAAGCTCACATGATGTATGGAGAAGGAACTCTGCAGATCGATGCTGGCTCTTGGGGGAACGTGTGGCATTTGGGGACACTGCTTGCTTCGATGATCCTTTTCTGCACCCTGCAGGCTCCATGACAGTACACGATTTGAGGGCCGCACAGAGCGCCCCATTTTCCTGATCAGATTAGGATGTCTGGGTAAGGGGAAGGTCTAACTGCAGTATGGCGGAAAGAGCACAAGGCTTGGAAGGCACCCACATCAAGTTCGAGGCGCTAGCTCTATCTACCACTGACCGCATCCCTTGTCCAAATCCTTTTAACTTCTTTGCGCCTCAGCCTCTCCACTTATAAGTGGGGATGGCAGAAATTATGAGAAGTATATGTTCAGTAATTAACACATAGGACATGTAGTGGCAGGGTGGAATCAGAACAGGTGATGTTTTTATTTTTTTTAAAGAGTTGATCGATTTCAAAAATTTACACAATTTACAATTACGTGAAGCGAGTGACTTACAGTTGGTTTGTTTTGCATCAGTTTTCAAAGGTCTATTTATTGCTTGAGATTCGGTTTCTGTCACAAACTGACTCATAACAGCTTAATTTAGTTTTACCTTCCACCCACTCTGATTTTCTTAACGAGGATCCTTCCACTAGAAGAAATTAGGTTGTTGACAGTAAAATCAAAGAAGAAACTTCGAAGTTCTAGTTTGGAAGCATAACCAGGCCTGCGGCTATCACTTACAGAAAGGCCTCACGCTGGGACAAGGAGGCACAAGGAAAAACAACTCCGGAAAGTGGGCGAGGAGAGGCTGGAGGGCCAGACGAGCTGGTGGGCGGGGCTTAACCGGCGAAGGAGGCCTCTCGGGGTGGTGGGGCGGCAGCCGGCAGGCCTGACCGCTTACAATTGGGCCAGGCTGCAAGTGACGTAATAGCCGTGTGTTCCCGGGTTCTGAGGTCGCAGCCGCGTTTGCTCACGGGAGTTGCTTGTCACTGCGGCCGCGTGGAATTGTGGGGGTTGTGTCTGCCGCTCGGCTGTATTGCGGGAAGCCGAAGGTAGGGGCGGTGAGGGCCGCCCGGCCCTGGAGCTGGGCGGGGGTAGGAGGGGCTGGCCTGGCCTCCTTCCTCCGGCGGCGTCGGTGCCTTCCCTGCAGAGTTCCGGGGTCCCCGCATATGCCGACGTGCTGTCTCCACAGCGAGGCGCCCACTCAGGTGGCACTAGGTTGTCAGTCCGAAGGTCGCGTTCTACCCCATCCCCATGCAAACGTCTCCAGGGATCTTTCAGCGCAGCACATGCGGCAGTGGGAGTCTGAGACTGGCTTTTGGTCCTCGTCCGTTTTAGTTTCCGTACCTATTTCCTGTTTTCCGTATCTTGTCCACAGGAGTGGATTCGGTGTTTTACCTCCGAGACGCCTTCACTGTTGACATTCTGGTTCTTGGCCGAGGCTATATTCTTAAGCATATGAAATCGTGCCCTAGTCGCCCATTGTGTGTTTCCCACTGTCCCGGCAGATGGAAGACTTGACCTCAATGTAGAAGTTCAGGCTTAAGTGTGTCTCCAGTCGCCTAGGGAATTTGCACATATTTCTGGGCTTTATCCTCCAGAAACCTCTGATAAGGTAATGCATGGGCACGTGTTGTCCCCAGCTCGGTTCACATTCAGGTGATTCAGGAATCCTTGATTTTGAGAATCTGCTTGAAAACACAGGAGAGAATGACTTGATATGTGCCCCTGAAATGGGTCTCTACTGGAAAGGCCAGGAATTAGGAAATACCCAACATCCCAGAAGCCAGTAGGGCCTTTCTTTGTACTGTAGGAGCTAAAGGACTGTTTGATGCTCCTCAAAAAAAGAAAGATGTATGGAGAGAGAGAGAGAACACATATGTGCACATGTGAGATTGGCTTTCTAATAAACATTTTTAAATGCCTGGTTTCCATCAAGCCTAGTGGGCTTTCCCACCTCAATAAAATAGAAACCCCTGAAAATTGCTTTGAGCGATGGCAAGGGTTGGATTAATCCGGACTAGATAGGTTAAAACACATCCTCCACGTTTGCTAAGAGCAGAAACTGATGTGTACAAATACTAACAATGTTTGTTTTGACAGCATGAAAGATTTATTTATTTATTTTTGGTGTGAGATTTTTTTTTTTTAGCTGTCACTGTACTCCAAGCTTTTCTGTTAAAAATAGAGCCAGATTTGGGAATTGGATGAATTTTAATGAGACCAGGAGTGTAATGATACTGGCATTGATGTTTGTGTAACAAGAATCAGAACCTGGTCTGTGGTTTCAGTTGAGAACATGGCCCTTGCATTTTTTAAGATGGCGTTGTCACATCAGATTTACATTTTCTTTCATAGGCTCAGTGGATTTAATTTGCTAATTAATACATGTGCTGTCCTGACGATTGGCAAGAAGAGACTTATTGCCACCATTTTACAGGTGATGGAAACGGGAAATATGTTAGTAAGCAGGTAGCAGCCTGGGAGTGAAAAATTGGTTGATACTTGGTATTTCTTTTTCTACCTCTTTCCTGTTGCTTTCTTAAAGCCAGATGTTACTTTGCCTCTCTGCTGAGACCAATTTTGAGCTGTGGTATGTTTCATTGGTTTGAAAAAAAGACTAATGAAATGAAAATGAGAAGCAACAAGGTGGGTTAAACAAACCCACCAGAATTTAATCCTCTGGTGTTGCTCTTCTGTAGAGTGGTGTGTGGAGGTGTGAGGGGTAAGGGCGGCATCACTTAAGTGATACCATTTTCCAAAGCAGTTTTGAAAATCTATCTTTGAATTTCTTTTCAGAGACATTTTGGAACCATATGAGAGATTAGACTCATTAGTACATGATACCATATATTTTTAAAACTCCAAATGGCATGGTTAAGCAGCCTTAGTACCTGGTTTGTCTGCAAATGTATTAACTGTTCTTTTGAAGAGAAGGTAGTGGATTTTGGAGTGTAATGAACTTGTTTTACTTCTTTACCATTTATTAGCCTCATGACCTTGAGTAAACTTCACCTCTTAGTCAGTTTTCCACTGCATTATATGGGAACAATACTTTCTTTGAAGAGTGGTTAAATGAGGCAATACACATGAAAACTCTTGGGACACAGGAATGCAATCAATGTTTTTATCTTCAAAGAATGAAAACTTACTATTAATGGGAATATTCAGAAGAGCATGACAGTCTCTAAAGGGAAACTATATCTTTTTTCTAAATAGGTGGATGCCTTCCACTTCTCTTTTTCCATATGCTTGTAGATTCATTCTCTGACCTATTCGTCCTGCCTCTTGTCTTTTTCTTAATTTTTTTCCTTTCCTATGTGAAGCTGTGCTGTAGAGGCAGTCTGCCAGTTTCTTGGAGTAAGCTTATTTTCAGGAGAGCTAATCCGAACATGCTTACAGTGCTGGCTCCTTGGCCATATATTCCTAGGGATTTTTCTCTGGGGCCCCAGCTGGTGTGTAGATCACGCTCTGCAGCACAGACATCTCTAACTCTTAGATTTGCTGTCAATGTGGAGGCCCGTCCTTGTGGAGCTAATCTTTTCTCTTTCTGAGCGAGGATGAATACTTTATCCTTCTCTGAGTCTGCATTAAGCTGTGAGCCTTAGTTTTCTACAATAGAGAGCTTCGTATTTTAATTAGAGCTTTGTCTATAAAAAGGGAATATCCTACCTTTTTCTTTTCTTCATTTACTTTCACCACAGATTTCACTGCTGAGTAGGGGAAGAGGAAAAGAGTCTGTTGCCCTTCAGATGAGAGTCTGGGTAAATTCTTAGCATTAATAATAACTGAGTTTTTCTTGGGGACAAAACCTTATAAAAGTTTCAAGCTGGTCAGACACATGTGGAGAATCCCAGGCCTATTCCTGACTTTTGTTTGTTTTGTTTGGGGGTTTTGTTTGTTTGCTTTTGCAGTACTGGGGCTGGAACTCAGGGCCTTGTATAGCACCTCTACTTTGCATTCACATTTTGAAAACTAGAAGTTTATCGTATAGCTACTTTTGCTGTTTTGAGTAGTGTCAAAAAGACTCACTACATCTTAATTTTTTTTTTTTTTTTTGCAGTACGGGGGATCGAACTCAGGACCCTGTGCTTGCTAGGCAAGCGCTTATTCCACTGAGCTATATCCCCAGCCCTAGGACCTCTACTAACTGAGCTACATCTCTAGCTTGTGAGGATTTTGTATCTGGCATTCTCACTTGTGATTTTCTGCCCTGGAGATAGGGAGAATGCAGTAGCAACATATCTATGTTAGGCCCAGACTTGTATGTTCTTCAGGTTTTACTGGACAGCATATGTATGGGATATGGTTGTGCTGGCTGGCTAGCTGAGCCTGGCTTCATCTCGCTAATATTTACTTCAGATGGGGTGTTGAAAGGAAGTGGCATAATCAGTGCGTGTGTAAAGTTCCGTGCCACGGCCTTGGAAGTCAGATGCAGAGAGCTTTGAGTATAGGGCCGAGCAAATAGAAAGTGCCAGTCTTATTGCAGGAATACTGCTGAAATGCTGTGTCTTTTGTGACAATCAGTTTCTTGGTGTCACTTTATTTGTGAACTACAAATGCATTTTTTGGTTTCTCCCTATGAGAAAGGTGAACAACCTTTAGTTTGCCCAGGGTAGGAGATTTCCCAGATGTGGAACTTTCAGTGCCCAGTCTGGCAAAGTCTAGGGCAAACTGGGACAAATTGGTTATCCTATGACCATTATGCAGTTAGCAGCACTACTGTCCACATGCTACTGAGTTGGCCCTTTGCGTTCATCTAATCAGGTGGGTTTTTTTTTTTTTTTTGTCTTTTTGAGACATGGTCTAACTATGCAGTTCAGGCTGGTCTTGAACTCACTTTGTAGCCCAGGTTGGCCTCGAACTCATCAGTTGCTTTTCAACATTTTTATTCATTAGCAAATTTGGTGACCTCCCCATTGTCCACTTCGCTATGGAATTTAATTATTATTGTTTTTGTTTTTTTGAGGCAGTGTTTTGACATGTAATTGAGACCAGTCTTGAATTCACTATGTAGTCCAGGGTGGGCATGAACTCAGAGTGATTGTCCTGCTTCAGCCTCCCAAATGCTGATATTACAGATGTATGCCACCATGCCTGGGTTCTCTATGGGATTTTAATACTACAGATATACTGTACATTTGTGTATTGTGGCCCTTGACCACAAATCATTATAATATACATAATTTTTCTCCTCTAAGAATCAATTTTCATCTTCTTAGTAATATCCTGTCCTTTTTCTTTTTACTCATCATGGCCTATTTTCTATCTAGAAGATGCACTTGTCACCACAAGCTTTGTTTATTTATTTTTAATCAGTATATGTTTGCAGTACACAATGTTTACATTTTTTTGTGGTGAGTTGGTACATAGCACATTTTAATTCCTTTCTCCTCTCCCTGCCCTTCCTTTCCTCCCCCTACCACCATCTCTTGATCCCTTTTTAACTGGAGAAACATCTTATCTCCTTACTTCCTATTATCTTTTGTTTTGCCCTTTATATTTTAGGTTTCTTGTATAAGAAAAAGCATGGAATATTTAAGGTTGTGTGTCTGATTTATTTTTATAGGGTGTCAAGGTGCATCCATTTTCCTACAAATGACTTGGTTTATCCTTCTTTATGGCAGGACAGGACCCAGAAAGTGTAAACACCACATTTCCTTTATCCATCCTCTGGTGGTGGACCAGAGGCTGCTTCCAGGATGTAGCTGTTACGCATTATGCTGCTGTGAACATGGCTTGCACATATCACTATAATAATGTCTTTAACTCTCCCGGGAAAATGCCTAGAAGGGAAACAGCTGGGTCAAATGGAACTTCTAGTTTTAGTTTTTTGAGGAATCTCCATATATACATCCATAGTTTACATTCTCACCAACAGTGTAGAAGGGTTTCTTTTGCCTTACAGTCTCACCAGCATTTGTTAGTTGATTTTTTGATGATGGTCATTCTTACTGGGGTAATGTGAAATCTCAGTGTTTTAATTTGTATTTCTCTAATTGCTAGCAGTGTTGAATAGTTCTTCATGTATTTATTATCCATTTGTACTTATTTTTTCTGTGAAGTGTCCATTTTACTTTCCTGTTTTTTGATTAGGTCTTTTATTTAGGATGTCCAATTTTTTGAGTTCCTTATATATTCTAGATATTAGTCCTTTGAGGAATAGCTGGTGAAAGTTTTTTCCCATTATGTAGGTTGTCTTTTCACTCTGTTGGTTCTTTTATTGTGCAAAAGCTTTTTAATTTGATATAAGCTAATTTAATTTGATGTGATTCTTGGTACTATTTCCTTGCAACTGGAGTTCCATGTAGATAGTCTTTGCCTATGCCTGTGACTTCAAGAGTTTTACCTATTTGGTTTTCCAGCAGGTTGTTTCTGTTTTAACTTTTTTTTTTTTTTTTGGTACCAGGAATCAAACTCAGGACCTTGCGCTTGCCAGCCAGGTACTGTGCCACTGAGCCATCTCCCTGGCTTAACATTTAGTGTTGACCTGAGTGCTCCTGGAGTGGATGTTGGGGCCTTTGAGTGGTGTCTGATGGTTAGCCTATGTCACATTTCAAGTCCACAAAGACAGGGGAGGGGTATGTTTCAGGGGTCTCCTCACTGGCCATGTTGGGACTGATTCTTGTTCTTGATTGTGCTTTTTATTTTATTTTTGTTGTTGTTGTTGTTTTTTTTTGAGACAGAGTCTCGCTATGCATTTCAGGCTGGCCTTGAGCTCACTTTGTAGCCCAGGCTGGTCTTGAACTCCCAGCAATCCTCCTGCCTCAGCCTCCTGAGTGCTGGGATTACAGATGTGCGCCACCATGCCTGGCTGCTTTTCAGTTATCACTTTTATTGTCATCACATACAGAGGAGCATCACAGCAGTTGGTGAATTGATCTACATATCTAGCCACCTCTCTCTACAATTAGTTTTCCCCTTCTGTATTGTGAGCAAAAAATTATAGAAACTATAAGAAGAATCTGATTTGAATCCAGAAGTTCTGTGAGGATGACTGATGCCAGTGACTTTTTTTCTTTCCTCTTCAATATGGGGGTGTTGAACTCAGGGCCTTTGCACTGAGCTATATCCCATCTCTTTTAAATTTTTTTAATTTTGATAATAGGGTCTGGCTAAGTAGCTAAGTTGCTCAGGCTAGGCTCAAATGTGCAGTCTGCTTGCCTCAGCCTCCCAGAGGCCAGTGAACTTTTAAATGAATGTTTCTTTACCTATGGGGATAATCTCAAGCTTAACTGCTTCTACTTTCAGTGGGACTCCTAAGGGTGCAGCAGCTATCAGACCAGACTAGAAACCTGGATGGCATTAGTCTAGTGGAAGGAATATCAAGTAGGACAGTTGATACAAAACACATTGATTTATCCTGTTTTGAGTCCAGTCTGAATTAGATGCTGGAAGCTTCAGGGGCCAGCACCTAAGCAGGGTATTTAAGATTGACTTAATACTCTCCTCCTCTCATGTCTCATACACACCTATTAATGTGTCAAAGCGTGTGTTTTGGGGCTGGAAGAGATGATCAGAGAGGTGTGTGACCCTCCCAAACATCAGGGTTGGTAGTGGTTCTTTCCCCAGGGGTGGCTGTTTATGGTTTCTTTTTGTTTATTTGCAGTGATAAGTATTGAACAAGAGAGTCTGTCCTGCATGGTAAGCGTTTGTCCTACCACTGAGCTACATCCGCAGCCCTCTTTATGCATGCTTGTTGCCAGCTTGCCTGCTTGCTTTTTCTTTTTCTTTTTCTTTTATTGGCAATACTGGGGATTAAATCCAAAGCCTTTGCACTGGACTACCTCTCCAGCCCTTTTAAAATTTTTTAAAACTTGAGATAGGGTCTCACTAAGTTAATAAGTTGCCCAAGCTGGGCTTGAATTTGTGGTCTTCCTGCCTCAGCCTCCCAGAATGATGGAATTATAGGTATGCACCACTTGCATACCTGGCTTGTTTATGGCTTTTTGAGAGAAGAGTTAGAAGATAACCCTCTAATGCCCAGTGCCTCAATTTTGTATCTTGACTTTTTTTAAATTTTGAAATTGAGTCTTTTTTTTTTTGAGATTGAGTCTTGATAAATTGTCCAGAATAGTCTCAGATTATAATCCTCCTGCCTCAGCCTCCCAAGTAGCCAGGATTATAGGGAAGTGTTGCCATGCACAATTGACTTTTTTCCCTGATGGCAAACCTCAGTCCCAGAGAAGCGATGTGGGTCGCCTACATTTTTTAGGGGCACCCACATATTAGTGAGATTCCGGTGTGAGAACTGGGATACAAGCCAGGGGATTCGCAAAGGGTGGCCATAGAAGCTGTTAGAATTGTAAAATGAGGAAGATACTCTTGCAGTTAAAAGTCTCCAGGAAAGGAGAAAGCCCTGCCTTTCCATTTTTAAGACCCTGCCTCATTCATTACCCACAAGCTGTCACTATTGAGGGTTTTAACTGTTGTACTGGCTTTTCTTTTACACCTGTTGAGTTGTCTTTCTCCTTACTCTTACTTAAAGAGGGAATGAATTTGAAATCTTCCTCTGTGTTAGAAACAGAAATAGTGGTTAGGCCAGACTGCTATGTTTTCTGTAAAGAATGGTGCTGCAGGCCCCAGTGGACCTAATCCTAGTGATCGCAAGTTCAAGTGTTCAAGTCTTGCCTGGGTGTCTTAGTGAGACCTTATCTCAAAAGATAGAAGCTCTGGGGATGTGGCTCAGTGGCAAGGTGTCCATGCAAAACAAAACAAAACAAAACAAAATGCAGACTCACTTAGGTTCATGACCTGTTCGCTACTTAACTAGCTGTAAAATCATAAATTATTTTTCCTAAACCTTAGGTTCGTGATCTGTAGAATGTGAATAATACCTGCTTTAGTTGCTGTCTTGACAATTTAGAGAATGTATATATATATATACACACACACACACATACACACACACACACACATACACACATATATATATACATATATACATTTAGAATTAGAGAAAAATATATTTAGAATTAGAGAATATATATGTATATATATTTTAAATATGGAATGCTTCACCAATTTGCGTGACAGCCTTGTGAAGGCCTATGCTAATCTTCTCTGTATTGTTCCAATTTTAGTATATGTGCTGCTGAAGCAAGAACTAGAGAATTTTTTTTTTGCAGTACCAGGGATTGAACTTAGGACCTTGCGCCTGCCAGGCAGGCACTTATTCCACTGAGCTATATCCCAGCCTGAGAATAATTTTTAAAAAAGAAAAAAAAAAGATTTGCTATCATGTGAAACATCTTCCTCTGGTATAATATAAGTGCTCTGTATGACCTTCAGTAGTGAATAACATGGAACTTTGTAGTCTCCTGCCTTGCTGGGCTCAGTTCTCACCATTCCCAGATTCTCCCTCACAAGTGTCTGAACCAGGAGGTTGTTTCCTTGGCATTGTCTGACGTAGGACTTTATTAGAGTAGTGCTTGCTGGTTCTGAGCCTGCTTGTGGCCCTCTTGACAGTGCGTATTCATTCTCCTCTCTCTCTGTCTCTGTCTCTCTCTCTCTGTCTCTGTCTCTCTGTCTGTCTCTCTCTCTGTCTCTCTCTCTCTGTGCCTTGTTTTTTTGAGACAGGGTTTCACTTTGTAGTACAAATTGGCCTTGAACTCTTCGTGTAGCCCAGGCTGGCCTTGAATTTATAATAATCCTCCTGCCTCAGCCTCCCAAGTACTGGGATGACAGCTGTGCGTTACCATGCTCAGTCTCTCCTTGTCCCTTGCCTTCTACTCTTCAGCCAGAGGTGAAGCTGAAGGGAATTTTGAGTTTTGTTGTGGCTTCTCTCTGATTTGTATGTCCATTTCTGGTCCCCAGGCAAGGTGAGAGAGGCATAGTCAAGTGCACTGACTTGGCTTTTGTGTTCAAGTTGACTGTCTCTCACCTTAAAATTTATAACTAAGCCAAGTATGGTGGCACATCCCTGGAATCCCAGCACTCTGAGAGGTGAGGCAGGAGGATTACAAGTTTGGGCCCAGTCTGGGCAAGTTAGCCACTTAGCAAGATTCTGACTCAAAATAAAAAGCTATTAAAAAAGAGCTAGAGATATATCCTAGTACAAAGGCTCTGAATTCATTTCCCCATTGTCCCCCCACTCTCCCAAAAAAAGATTTATAAGTGGTTCAGTGGGAATAGCAGTGGAGAAAACAATCCCCAAACCACTCCTCTTATACTAATCTCAAACTGAATTTTTTTGGGGGGTATGGGAATTGACCTCAGAACCTTGCACTTGATAGGCAGGCACTGTGCCATTGAGCTATATCCTGGCCATCAAATTGAATTTAAAATAATCCAATCACCATTATGCCTTATTCCTCTGAACAAAGCAAGTAAGGTAAAAGCTCATTATTTTGGGGCAAAGTCAGTCTGAGATGGTTAAAAAAAAGGATTTAGAGTGTTTTCAAGGGAATGCTATTGTCTTAAATTTCTTGGTAAGCCTCTGCAGCATGGTTCTTACCTCACTGTGTTGCTTTCCTGGTTGCCTATTTCCAGGACATTGTATATCATTGCCACTTCTGGTCTTCCTCGTGTAATGGTGGTGGGTGAACACTTTCGCTTGGAAGCCTTCAGCGGCACCCAGTGGCTGCTACTACATTTCAGATGTGTCAGTTTGTCTTAGTGTTCCATGCTGTGGTGGTGTGTGCCTGTCTTACCACTTTATTTTTTTGTTTTTTGAGGTCTGTGTGGCCTTTATTTTATTTTATTTTTTTAAATTTTATTTTAAAGACAAAAGAATGGAGACATATGAACCAGAATAAGCCATAAACAATACAGAAAATACAAAATTATACAGAATATAGTAGGGAATTAGCACTGGATGTTGTATTACATAATGTTATCTTCACATTAGTTAACACAAAAACATTAAAGGAAATACCAAATCATAGAGAAGATAGCAGGGAATTTTCACTGGATGCTGTATAATATAAAGTTATCTTCACTTCTGTTAATACAAAAACGATTGAGAAAATACAGAATTATAGAGAACATAGAAGGGAATTAGCTCTGGATGTTGTCCTACATAATGTTACCTTCACCTTTGTTACTCAGTTACACAGATGATGGCCCGTTTGGTCATTCAATTTTTTTCCTTCCTCATCTCCGTTGCCCTACCACTCAATCATTCATCTTCCCTGTGATAATAACTGTACTCCTGGGTTTATCTATACCCCTGGACTCTCGCCTTGGGAAGAGATATAGCTGCCTCAGACTATACTATAACATACATGGATGTATACAAACTGGCATGGTTGGAGGTGGAAAAGCACATATGCTCACAGTGGACCGCCTGGCTCCACCCTGTCGCCGTGCTATGGGTGGGGGCGGGTCCAGTCTGTGAGGTGCCCTCAGTGGGGCCCACAGAGGAGCGGCCGCGGGACCCACAGCGGAGCGGCTGTGGGGCTCTCAGCAGAGCGGCCACGGGGCACGCCCCCCCCGTCGGGGTGTCCTCGGTGACCCGTTTGGCTCTGTCCCGTTGCCTTGATGCCAGAGGCCCTTTCTTCTCCTCCCATCTCCTCCTGATCTCCAGCATTACCGTTCCCCACCCCTTGCAGCTGGGCACCGGACGAACTTATGATGCTTGGTATAAGGGCTTGAAATCTCCCTGGCCCATTCTCACTGTGTTAGTTCAGGGTATGAACAGAGTCTAAAGATTAGTTCTAGAATAGAGTTGGAGGATTTTTCTCAGGTCTGCTGTATGGAGTATGTTGTTGTTTTTCAGACTCCTAGTCTGCTGCTTTTCATCTAATCCGTCGCTATGGGTTCATGCAAGGTTCATGTGTGCTAGCTGTAAGGAGACCCTCCTGGCACTCACATTAATATTTTGGGGTGAGTCCTGAAGTCCGTGGGTTCGTCCCATTGTTGCCAGGAACGGGAGGCGCTTGCCCAAGCTGCCGAGACTCAAGGTGCTCCCAGAGAGTTCAGGGCGGGAGCTGAGTCCCGGCAACCCAGCTCATGCCTCCTGCCTGATGTTGGAGTCAGAAGGGCATGGAGCCACGCAATCCACCTCCATCTGCATCTCCCTCCAGTTGTGATGCTGGAGCCCCCATCCGCTCCTCGGCCAGATCCCTGGGAGCCGCTGTGGCTCACCGCCGAGGTTCCCCACTGCTCTCCACTGGTAGCCGCTCACCCAGCAGAGAGGCATGGGGCCACCACTTCGAGGCAGGTGCAGAGCCGGGCGTGGTGGGCTGTGTACTAGTTGCATTGATTCTCTCCAGGCTCTGATTAGGAAGGTTGCCGCAGGGTGGGGACTCTGTCCCAGTGGCTGTCTTAACTTCTCATCCTCACACTGGGTTTGACAACTGTTCTCGACCGCCATTGCCTCTTTTTCTCGCTGTGCCCTCCCCTCTCCGGCCCTGGACCAGCTCTCGGAACTCTGCTCTCCCCTGGCCAAGTCAGGAGGCTTCCATGAGCGTGGGTTTCTGAAGCTGAAGCTGTGAATGCCAGAACGAGGGCGTGGGCCAAGGGTGTGCTTGGAGTGGGGACCTCCTCCCTCTCTGTCTCCTCCCCCTCCGACTGCGCCATGGCAGATCTCCAATCCCTCCTCCAGAGGAGGTTTTGCTTAGTCTTTCCGAGGGTTTCAGTTCCCATTTCAGATCCTTCCCAAGTTCAGAATACCCACCTCTTTCCTTTCTGTCCTTCACATGTTGCTATATTCCTATGTCTGAGTGGCATTCCTCCGGGAGGTTCTCTCTCTGCTGCCTACCCAGTCGCCATGGGTTCATACAAGGTTCATATATGCGAGCAGTATGCAGACACTCTTGTTGCTCGTATTAGTAGTTTGGGGTGAGTCCTGAAGCCCGTGGACTCGTCCCATTGCTGTCAGGAACAGGTGGTGATTGTGCAGGCCGCTAAGGCTCAAGGTGCTCACAGAGGGCGTTCAGGGTGAGAGCCGAAGCCCAGTAACTCAGTTCATGGTTCCTGCTTGATGCTGGAGTGAGAAGGGCGTGCTGTCGTGTGATCCACCTCCATCTGCAGCTCTCTCTTGCTGTTGTGCTCCAGTTCCCGTTTATTCCTTGGCTGGATCCCTGGGAGTTGCTGTGGCTCTGATGTGGGTGCCGATGCACCCCACTGCTCCCCATTGGCAGCTTCCCACATAGTGGAGAGGCAGGAGGCCACAGCCTTGAGGCAGGCATAGAGCTGGGTGTGGTGGGCTGTGTACGGGCTGCTCTGGCTCCACCTTGCCTCCAGGTGCTGATTAGGAAGGTTGCTGCAGGGTGGGGACTCGGCTTTGGTGGCTATTGCAACCTCTCATCCTCACACTGGATTTGACGACAGCTCCCAACTGCCATTGCCTCTTTTCCTGGCTGCGCCCTCTCCTCTCCAGACCTGGACCAGCTCTTGGAACTCTGCTCTCCCCTGGCCGAGTCGGGAGACTTCCATGAGCGTGGGTCTGCGAAGCTGAAGCTGTGAGCGCCGGAATGAGGGCTTGGGCCAAGAGTGTGTTTGAAGCAGTGGCTTCCTCTTTCTCCATCTCTTCTCGCTCCGACTGTGCCATGGCGGCCCCAGGAGAGGTCTTGCTTGGTCTTTCCAAGGGCTTCAGTTCCCATTTCAGATCCTTCCTGGGTTCAGGGTACATACCTCTCTTTTTTCTGTCCTCATATTGCTTTATTCCATTGTCTGGGTGGCAATCCTCCGGGAGGTTCCCTCTCTGCTGCCTACCCAGTCGCCATCTTCCCGGAAGTCCTCCTTACCACTTTAATTATAACCTGTGTCATTACATGTCCCTCTGCTCCTGATAACCTCATCCATGTTGTCCACTAAGCAGGCCTCATGTTTGGGTCTCTGCTAGTTTATTTCACTTAAGATTATGGTCTCAAGGTGCATCCATTTATCAAGAAATGTCTCAAGCTTATTCTTCCTGTGGCAGAGTAATACTCCACTGTATAGAAAAGCCACATCTTTGTCCACTCACCAGTCGATGGGCATTTGGGCTGTTTCCAAGATTTGACTGTTAGAGACTGGTGTGCATAAAATGTCGCTTGGTGGGATGCTTTTAATTCTTTGGGGAAGATAACCAGAAAGGAAATATCTGGGTCAAATGGGACCTTTAATCCTAATTTTTTGAGCAATCTCCACATTGATTTCTGCAGTGGTTGCACCAGTCTGCACTCCCACCAATGGTGGAGAAGGGCTCCTTTTCCTCCATAGCCCCTCCAGCATTTGTTACAGGTTGACATTCGTATTTTAGAGTGATAAACATCCGACGTTTGGAGATTCTAAACGACTGTTTCAGGATTATACACCTAAGTGGGGTAAGGGCTGTAACTAGTGCAGGTGGCTTTACCTCATATTCATGCCCTGCTCTTAGTTCTTACGACGGGGAAGTTGCCTTCTCTGTTTGGAGCGGACGTAGATCTCTGGGTTTTAGGGCTGTTTCAGTTGGAAAAGAAATGGAGCTCTGATGTTTCTTCTTTCCTTTTTTTGGAGTGCACCTTCCCCTTTCAAGACTGTTACATTGAACTATCTTCTCTGGGAAAAAGGGGTTGATAGTAGGTTTCTTCGTTTTCTGATTGGGGTAGAACTGAGGCTCCATTGTGATATCTTTTAGGGAAATTTGATTCGACAGTATGCTTTCCTATTCTTCACTGAGAGTTATTGCTACCATTAGGCAGAAGGCTTTGTTTCCAGGTTACAAATCTCTTTAGCAAAGAAGTAAGTGTGGAATCGAATTGGAAGGACTCATGTTAGTCCTTGGATATAATTTAATGCTCCACATCCCAGAGAGAGTAAACATTGTAAAGTGTGCAAGATGGATTTGGATTAATATCCTGACAACATATGGCTTGGCATGTAGTGCATTCCTTGGAGATCCTGTTCACCATACAGAGCCTGCCTCTGCCGGGTGGCCCCTTCCCACAGATCTTCCCAGCAGCTGTTGTGCACCTGGGTGAATCATCAGTTTTTGTAAGCTTTATAAAAAAACAAAAAAACAAAAATATAACAACAGAAAAACAATTTTAACTGATGAAAATCCTTATGTAGGAGACACAATAAATGCACAACCCTGAGAGACAGGGTATTTTATTTTCTACTTAGTTTCCCAGGAGTTTGTCTGGGAAATTCCCTTCATTGGGAACACTGGGTAAGCCTCACTCCTGGTCTCTTGAGAATACAGCATTGAAAATCCCCCTATTCTTTGTAGCTGTTGCCCTTGAGGTCAGGAGTGTGGAAGGTCTCTGGGACCTCCAGGGAGGCATCCAGCACCATGGGAGGGAGGAAGGCTCCTTTGTTTCTAAGGACCAAGCAGAGATCCTTGGCTTTTTCTGTCTCTTTCTACTTGAATCAGAATTTAAACCTCCAAAGGCAATTTTGTGCTTTACAGACACAACTTAAAGTTGGGGAGTCTCCGTTGCCATCTCCAAGGAGAACTTGTTGGAACATATAAAGGTTGTGCTGGGTACTTTCCTTACCCAGCCCTGACCTGTGCCAGAATTTAAGAGAGAGGTTCCAGCTAATGGCTTACTCAGAGCTCCGCCGGGGGTGGGGGTGCTTTGCAGGCCTGGTAACTCAGCTGGTTCACCTGCGTTTAAGTTGCAGGGTTTTCTCAGGTACATGAAATTCATAAGAATCCATCAAACCATAGTACTAGTTAACTTATTACCTCTAAAGAACCTGATTACCAAGTGGATTTGTGTGGCTGGGTTCTATAGGAAAGGTTACAGCAGTTGGGAAGCCAGCTTATTTCTAGAGGAGAGCCAGGGAGAGAAAGCTTTTGGTCATGGTGGCCACTAGTGCACACGCAGATTTAAGCCATGTCCTAGTGTGCTTATTTACTCTCTACTCATCTGTAAGCCCCCCCACCCCAAGTTTTCACGTATATTCAGAGTGAGGACAAAAAGTGTTTTACTTCTCCTCTTTCCTTCTCTTTCTCTTCTCCCTGTATTTTCCTTCCAGGGCTATGCCTGTAATCTGCTCAGAAGAACCTTGTCCATCTTTTAGGGTACCAGGTGTTAGGAATATTCTTTGTATTTCTTAGGTTCCCCTTTATTCTTTGTACACCATGACTCTTCCACTCTAGGTGATGGATTCAGGCTCTTGCCAGCCAGTTCCCGCCCAAGGATCCAGTCCTCATTTATGGAGCAGCACATGTGCGCCAGGTCCTGTCTGGCTGTGGGAATATAGTGATGAATAAGGCCGATGTGGTCACTGTCCTCAGTTAACACGTCTCTAAACCTTCTTAGATGGGTTACTTTTGTGGGTGACTGGTCTTTTTCGTTCTGTTTTGCTTCATATTTCCTTCTGAGCGGGCACTCTTCTCCACAGATGGGGGCACAGTGCCTCTTTGTGTGATACATGGGCTTTGCCTGCTGGTTTGCCTGCTTTTCCGTGGTGAGAGCAGTGTGCCGAGGTTGAGGGACAAGGCCTGGAGGACCGCTACTGTCTCGGCCTCACAGGTCCCAAGAGCCTGTGCTTGGCACTGTTGAATGTTCCTTTTCTCCTTGCACACAGATTATAGTATTTGCTGCTAATTTAAATTCAAATAACCTTCCGCCCCCTCTCCGCCTTAAAAAAAAGGCCCTGTGTATTACAGGGTGGAAAACAAAGCAAGCAGGCTTGGTCTCCTGGTGGGATTTGTTTTATCGTGTGTGTTTTTTATGTAGCTTCGCTACGGGTTGCTTTTACTTTAATAGGGCTAATGTGTAATTCAGGCATATTGATATTCTGCAGTCATAGAATGACACCCTTTTAAACTTTGTTTGTCATAAATAGTGTGACAGGTAGATTCAGAAACTTTGGCTAACAGGCTTCCTGGCTTGCTTGTCTGCTTTGGGCTCTAGACTCCATTCTGGTTCCTGCTGGGCCCTGCATAAAGGAGACCCTGTAGCCAGGATGATGATTTCTTTGTTTCATAATGGGAGCCTGAAGATAGCCTACTGTTCCCGCCTCCCCTGCCTATTGCCAATTTTACTGGCAGTTGCCATGAAATGTGTGTGAGGAAGCTGGCAGAATGGCTCTCTGGGAACCATTTATTTGAGAACTCCCAGCAGAGAAACGTGTTTTCCTTTCTTCTTGTGGTGGTGTGTGACATTGTGATCTGGTACTACTTGTCCTCCTGCATACTGGGACCTGTGTATGACTCTCCAACCCCTTTGGGATTTTCAGTAATAAATTGTTTGCTGCTTTATGGTTTTCCCCCAAATTCCATCACCTTCCTAGGAAGGTGGAAGAGTGTGCTAACAATCGGGGACAGGGCTGAGCCTGTTTCTGTCACTGTGATTACTGAAGGCCTGGTGGGTAAGCCCTGAGGAAACATGTTTTCCATTGCGTCTGGGGCTGGGCATTTGCTGCAGTTGGATTTGGTGTTAAGAGTCACACTAGAGGCTTGGTTAGAAAGGAAAAAGCACTGAATTATTGCTTATGTACCAGTTAAACCTATCAGCCAAGAGATGTCAAGTGCAAGGAAAAAGCACAGTCATGTTATTATAATGGCATAATAGTTGTCACTATAATAATCAGCTGGCATAGCTTTTGATAAGAGGTAGATCCCAAATTGAGTGCAGGAGAAAGGGTTAACCTTGAACTACAGCACAATGAATAGGTTTTTTTTTTGTTGTTGTTGTTTTTTGTAGGAGATGCCATTTAGATGCTGATTGTTCAGGTATGGAGTTGCTGTCCTCTCATCATAGCTAAAAGAGCTATGGAGACCAGCTGGGACTGTGTGCCCTGCAGGTATTTTCTGATAAAGTGATGAAACACACCATCTTTGGTGAACTGTGCTCCACACCTAGGAAGTGGTGGTGCATTTCAATTTCATCTGTACCAGTTGTGGTGGGCTGTGCTTAGGGAAAACAGGCTTTTCTTTCCCAGAGAGCTTATTGGGAGCTGCATTCCCAGTTCTGGCTAGGAAGGTGGTAGTGGAGAGATGAGCAGGTACATGACCGACAAAGGCAGCATTAGGATAGGAGAAAAGAAACTTTGGATTCAGGCAGACCTGAGCTTGACTCCTGACCTTGACATTTGCATCAGCTACTCATGGACATGCTATTTAGTTTTCACTTGCTTTCCCCTAATAGCCCTGTCTGGAAGGTATGTGACTATGCCTGGCACTTTGAGGTGGTCAGCACATCCTTTGGCTTCCTTTTATCCCATCTCCAGAGCCTCCCTAAGGGGTAGAAGGGCAGGAAGAAGGTCCTCCTGCTTCCACAGAGGGGAACTTTGGCCTCAATTAGAACAGCTTGAACAGCTTCCTCAGGCGGTGGTGTTGCTTCTGTAAACCATGATCTATAGATCTTCTCTGAAGGTGCCCCATCAGGGGAGACTTTGATATTTAATATTTAGGTTCATCTCTGCTTTATCCAAAGAGTAAAAGAGAGGGTTTAAAATCCCTTCAGAGAGCAGTATACCTACTTCTGTCTCAGGCTCCTGCAGCCTTGCCTTCTCTTTTTCCTTGGGTGGGTCATTTAGGGGTACTCTCTACTCTGGGGGTCAGACATTTCTGTGTGGGCTGCTGGTTATTCGGCTCTGTGTCTTTACTGAGCAAAGGTTTTGTGTTTCTGCCTAGGCCTTTGCTGTGGACTTTTATTTTGGAAGCCTGGCACATTCAGACAAGGTGGTATCTTTTTAGACTATTTTTGGCAGTAGGCCAGCTTGTCACTATGGCTACCACAGGAGGAATGGCAGGACATAGAAGGTAACTTTTATAAGAAATTTGGGAAAGAGGGAGGGAGAAGGGGAAAGAACAGTTAGGCTTTTGGTCACATAGGGAGAACAGCTTCTCTAAGTAGAACCATTTGATTTGGACAGAATTTCAATTTCTTTCTCCCTTTAATTTAGTTCTTTCAATCAACAAATGTACATAGAACATCCATTATATTCCAGATTCTATAGGCCCTGGGACACAGTTGTGAGTAAATCAGAGGTAGTTTCTGCTTAGAATATATTGATAAATATAGACATTAATCAAACTATAGTCACAAAATATAAGGTACAGTTGGAATAAGTGTATTGAAAGTAAGGAGTATGGCACCATGACAATATTTGACAGGAATTTGACTTGGTCCTAGGACTAAGAGGGTATTGAGAAAGATTTCCTTGAGGAAATGACGTTTGAGTTAAATTGTGAAGAACAAATAGGCATTTCCTAAGCAAAATGACGTGAGTTTGAAGAGTATTTTAGGCTGAGGACCCAGCTTTTGCAAAGGCTCCAGGGGCTGGAGGTGGGTGTGGGGAGTTCTCTGAGGAACTGAAAGCGTGGCTGGAACATGAGAGCAGAGAGTTACGAGGTGAGGTTGGAGGGGTCGACGAGGGCAGGCCTGGTCAGCTCTGTTGGGGTGCTTTGCATTTGTCTGGAGAGCAGGGACACCTTTGGAGAGTTGTAGGTGGTTGTGAGGATGATGTGATTGGATGTGCAGCATGAACAGATCACTCTTGGATACTGCATTTGGTGGGATTTGATGAAGTATTGAAAATGAAGATCAGAAAAGGGAATGTTACTAGTCAGGCACATGGCTATGATACTAGATACTCAGGAGGCTGAGGCAGGAGGATTACAAATTTGAGACTGGCAAGTTGGTGAGATCCTGTCTCAAAAGAAACACGCAAAAGGACAAGGTATAGCTGTATCTCAGTAGTGGAGCACTTGCCTAATGAGGCCCTAGGTTCAACCCTTAGTACTGCTAAGAAAAAAAGAACATTACTATCATGTTATTAATTTTTTTTAGTTAAATGGTCTTCAGAGTGACCTTTTGAAACTGGGCACATTTTTCTTCCTAAATCAACTCCTCTTTCAGTGCCCATATTGTATTGTTGGGGCCACCTGGCCACTCAGCAGACCTGGTGGCCATGGCTGTCAGTACACCTGCCTGGAAGAAGGTCTGAAGGTTTCAGGCCTCTCATTTGTTGACATTTGACAGCTTCACAACCCTTTGTAACTCGCTGTATTGCAGTCCCTCTGTTGGCTGTCACTGTTGGGTAGATGCTACACTTATACCGTGGGTCCCTTTTAGCCATTGACTCTGGCAACTCCTTGAAGTGTGATGTGCTAAGTTAGGAAAGCCAGCACCTTGGTTCTGGTTGATGTAGGTGTGTACATATTTTCTCTTGGCAGCAGCCCTTGTCTGGAGAGCTAGTGATTAGCTGGTGTTCTTACTGTGTAGCCAGGAAGACTGAAGTGCAGGACAGGCCTATTGTATAAAGAAAACTGGGTCAGAGCCACATGATGCCAGGCCAAGTGTTAACTGTGAGACTGACCCCTTCCTTGGTGGTACTTTGACCTTCTCCAGGACTCCTTTGGTACTGGATGTGAGGGAACTTCTTTCTCATTGATAGTAGAATTTAAAACCAAGGCAAGAGCACGAATCTAGAGGCAAAAGCTTTAAAGGAGGCCTAGGAAGGAGGGGAGTGGGTGATAGCACTGAGAGTGGTCAGGCTGCCTCCCACCAGAGGCAGGGGCTTCCCGTAGGGTGGCTGGGGTAGGCTGGGGCTTAGTGATTTTCCTCAGGGCCACAGGTATGGAATCTTTTTAGAAACCTCTTCTGAGTGTTTTGAGGGGTTTCTTCCTTATATAAGAAATGCATGAGGGTCTTTTCCTCCCTGGAGACATCTTGGCAGCTTTCCCTGCTGTTCCAGTGCTTCTGATTCTTGCCATAAAGTAGAGGGCTAAGGAAGGGCACATTTCATACATTGCAGTAAAAAAGGATCGGGAAAAACCTTATCTTTACCTTCAGTGGATAACAGGTCATTGATTAAGGCCCCAAACTCCATCTTTTATTTCCGTGAGGCCCCGTCTACCTCACTTTCACTTACTAATCTGTTTGTGCTGCATGGTAGTTAGGAGCACAGGCATTCCATCTGGGCTGACTTTAGTTAGAATCTCAGCTTTCTACTTCCAGGCTGTGTGCTCTAGGGTCAATTACTTCACTTTCCTGTTCTGTAGTTTTCTCAAATCTGAATAGGAAATAATATTAGTGCTATGATCTGAAGGTATGTGACCTCCCTAAATTTATAAGTTGAAACCTAACTCCCAAGGTGATGGTGTTATTAGGTAGGGCCTTGGGGAGATAATAAGATTATGAGGGTTCTGCTCTCACAAATGGAATTAGTGCCCTTATGAAAGAGGTCAGAAAGAACTTCCTTGTCCCTTCTGCGTATCTGGACAGTTGGAAGATGTCATCTGTGAAGCAGAGAGTCCTTACCAGGAGTTCAACACTGGCCTAGACAACATAGCAAGACCTCATCTCAAAAGCAAAACAAAACAAAATGGCCCTAGACATGATGTTTTAAAGAACGCCTATTAATCTATTTCAAACTTTCCTCAAAAACTGAAGGAGACGGAACACTCACTAATACATTCCTTGAGGCCAGCATTATCTGGATACCAAAGCTGGACAACAACACTACAAGAATAATTCAGACTTACAGCCTTTATGAACATTTATGTCAGAATCCTAAACTAAATACTAGCTAACCAAGTTAGCAGCATAGTAAAGGATTATATACCACTTCCAAGTGGGATTCAGTCTTCTAATGCAAGAATAGCTCATCAAACAAAAATTGATCAGTTAACAGATGAAGAGGAAAATGTGATCATCTCAGCTGATGGAGAAAAATTGAACACCTTTTCACGAGAAAAACATTCAGTAAATTGGAAGCAAAATACCTGAATATAAAGCCATACATGAAAAACTCAGTAGACATCTCGGTGGTGAAAAGCTAAAAGCTTTTTCCCTATAGGAATACAACAGAAGTGCTCACTTTCACCACTTGTATTCAGTATAGCACTGGAAGTCCTAGTCAAACCAATTAGGCAAGAAAAAAAAAGCCATCTAAGTTGAAAGGGAAGAAGTAAAATGATCTGTTTGCACCCTGATGTGATCCTGTCTGTAGAGAACTCAAGATTCTACAAAACAAAATAAAAACAAACACCCATTGGAGTAAATTTAGCAAAGTAGCAAGACACAACATTAGCACACAAAAAGTCAGCCTCGCCAGTGCTGGGGCTGCTGGCTTGTGCTGCCCCTGCTGGTTAGGCTTCGGTTTCCTTACTGGTTACAAGTCTACTCAGATTTGCTATTTTTTTTCTTTGGTTCCAGGAATTGAACTTGGGAACTTGTGTTTGCCAGGTAGGCACTTATGCCACTGAGCTATATCCCCAGCCCCTGCTATTTCTTTATGATTCTAAGGTTTGTGATTGTTTGAATTTGCCTATATTATCTAGGTTGTCTGGTGTGTTTGTGTTTACTTGCTCATAGTATCTTACCATACTCTTTTTTATTTCTGCAGAATTACTGGTATCCCTGGAGTCTTTTCTCTATACTGTTACTGCTTTCCTTTCTTCTTTCTGTCTCGTTCATTTTATTAATCTTTTCAAAGAAGCAACTTTTGGCTTTGTTGTGGAAAATGATCTTTTTCTATCTTTTTTATTTTGGTCTTTGAGACAGGGTTTTGCTGTGCATTTCAGGTTATCCTTGAGGTCACTTTGTAGCCCTGGCTGGCCTCAAACTCACAATGATCCTCCTGCCTCAGCCTCCCAAGTGCTGGAATTACAGGCATGTGCCACCATGCCTGGCTTCTATCATTTTTCTATTCTCTATTTCGTTTATCCAAATCTTTATAATTTCCTTTTTCTACTAGCTTTGGTTTTAATCTTTTTCTAATTACTGAAGTTGTAAAGTTAGATTTCGGACTTGCATTCGTTCCTACTTTTTCGTGTAAATGTAAGGATTTTCTCTGGCGTGAATAAGACACAGGACAGAAGTAAAAGAAGCCTTTATTGTGGGTGCAGGAGAATGCAAGAACCCTCTGAGGCAGGGAACCCGTGTATTTATTGGGCTGGGCTGGGGGTGGAGTTTACATGGGTGGTTAAGGTGTGTCAAGAGCCAAGTGGGAAATTGTTGGCACACGTGTGAAAAGGAAATGGGAAGCTGAGGTTAGACTGGGAGAGGAAGAAGAGGGAAGGCAGTCTTGGAGTGACTCGTTGTTTTGAACCCTACGCCATGCTGGGTCATCGCCCTAATGACCTGGCAGAGCTTTTCACACGGGTGGAAAGCTATCAGTAAGCATTATAGCTCTAAATTTCCCCCTTAGCATTGCATTTTTCTGTGTCCTATAAGTTTTTTTATGTTGTGCTTTTATTTTCATTTGTTTTTAGGTATTTTCTAATTTTCCTTGTGATTTCTTCTTTGGTTTGTTGGTTGTATAAGAATGTTTGTCTAATTTCCACAAATTTGTGAATCTTACCGATTTATTGTGTTACCAGTTTATTATTGGTATGTTTGTGATACGTAATAATTACATTCACCTTGGGAAATAGTAAATATATGTATCTCATCTTAAATTGGTTTTTACTTCTCCTTCCCTCTCTGCCTTCACTCTTTTCCTCTTCCCTACATCACCTTCCATAGAATCTTCCACCCTGTTTCCTATCATCTCTCTTTTATTTTGGTCTTTAAATTATTTATATTTTAGAGTTCTCATATGAGATAAACGATACACTACTTAACCTATGTGTGATTTATTTCACCTAGCATTATGGTTTCAAGATCCATCTTTCTTTTATTTTTAAATCTGTTATGTATGTGTATGTATTTATATATGTGTTTTGGTTTTTGAGACGGTTTTGCCATGCGGTTCACTATGCAGTTTAGGTTCAAGTGAGGCCTTGAACTTGCTTTGTATCCCAGGATGGCTTCAAACTCCTAGAGACTCTCCTATCTCAGGTTCCCGAGTGCTAGAATTACAGGTGTGCACCCCCACATCTGGCCTATTATTTACTGAGACAGATCTTGCTTTGTAGTGCAGGATGGCCTTGAATTCACGATATAGTCCAGGCTGGCCTTGAACTCAACAGCAATCTTCTTGCCTCAGCCTTCTGAGTGCTGGGATTACAGGTGTGTGCCACCATGGCTGGCTGGAATCCATCTTTTTTTTAAATTTTAATTTTTATTAGTACATGTTTCAGTACATGTTGATTACATTCATTGAGAGGGGTCTATACATGTGCATAATTCATCTTAATGCTTTTTATGACCCCTTCTTTTTCAAGATCTATTTTGCTACAGATGACTTTAACATATCCTCTTTACAGCTGAATAGTACTCCACTATGTGTGTGGGTACATCTAATTTTTTAATTTTAATTTAATTTAATTTTTTTGTGGTATCTAATATTTTTTAATCCATTTATCAGTTGATGGACATATAGACTGCTTGCATGGTTCAGCTATTTTGAATTGTGCTACTATATACATGGATATATATGTATCACTATACTATGATGCCTTAGCCTCTTTCAGGAAGACACCCTGAAGAGGTATAACTAGGTCTAATCCAATTTCTGTTTGAGGAATTTGGATACATTTCTACCAGCAATGTAGCAGGGTGCCTTTTCCCCTACAACCTCTTTAGCATTTGTTGCTTTTTGTTGTTGTTGTTTTTGTTTTTTTATGGTACCAGGAATCAAACTTGGGACCTTGTGCTTGCCAGGCAGGGGCTGTGCCACTGAGCTATATCCTCGGCCTGCTTTTTGAGTTCTTGGTGATAGCCATTGTTACTGGAGTGAGGTGAAATCTCAGTGTTGCTTAGGTTTGCTGTTCTCTAATGGCCAAAGATGCTGAGCACTTTTTCCATGTAGTTACTGCTCATTTGTACTTGTTTTCAGAAGTGTCTGTTCATATGAATTGTTCATTTTTTTCTCATTTTATTCTGTTAGGGTCAGAGAAGATACTTTATATGATACAGTACTTATCTTTTAAAATCTATTGAGATTTAGTTTGTAGCATAATATATGTTATATCCTGAAAATAAGTTTACTTGCGATGAACATGTGTTTTGTTGGTTAGAGTGTTTTTTATGTGTCCGTTAGATATAGTTGGTTTATTATGTTTAAATTCTTTGTTTTCTTATTTTGTTTGATTGTTCTTTTCAGTGGCAAAAATTGGTGTTAGTGCTGGGTGTGGTGGTGCACACATGTAATCCCAGCATTTGGGAGGCTGAGGCAGGGGATTTTTCAAGGTTAAGACCAGTTTGGGTTGCATAGTGAGTTTAAGCCAGCCATGGGCTGGGGATATAGCTCAGTGGAATAAGCGCTTGCCTAGCAAGCGCAGGGTCCTGAGTTCGATTCCCAGTACCGCATTTTAATGCTCTTTTACTAGGTATATAATGTTTATAGTTGTTAGATTTTCTTAGTCTGTTATGTGTTATATAAATGTTATATGTTCTTGTTCTTATAAGTTATATAAATGTTATATGTTCTTTATCAGTATAAAATATCCTTTGTTTCTTGTGACTTTTTGACTTAAAGTGTATTTTGTTTAGTACTATTTCTGACTTTTTTTTTTTTTTATCTTTTTGAGACAGGGTCTCGCTATGCAGTTCAGACTGGCCTTCAGCTCACTCTGTAGCCCACGCTGGGCTCAAACTCATGATGATCCTCCTGCCTCAGCCTCCCAAGTGCTGGGATTACAGGGTGTGCCACCATGCCCCGCTCTCTGATTTCTTTTGGTTATTGTTTTCACAGAATATCTTTTTCCATGCTTTTACTCTCAATTTAACTTGTTTGTGTCTTTAGACAGTCATTGTTTATTGTTTTACTCCTCCTTTTTTTTTTTTTTTTTTTTTTTTTTGAGACAGGGTTTTGCTATGTAATTCAGGATGGCCTTGAACTCACTTTGTACGTCAGGCTGGCCTAGAGCTTGCAGCAATCCTCCTGCCTCAGCATCACAAGTGCTGGGATTATAGGCTTGTACCACTATGCTGAGCTACAATCTATTTTTTGATGAGAGCGTTTGATCCCGTTAGATTTAAAGTAATAATGATAAAGACTTCTGTCATTTTACTTGTTTGTGTTTGTCCTATAGCTTTTTTGTCCCTCCTTTGCTGCAGTGCTGCCTTTTTTTGTGTTTATTTGACTTTTGTGGTACAACTTTTAAATTCTCATTTCCAGTTCTATATATCATGTACCATTTTCTTTCTGGTTACCATGGATATTATACTTAACATCCTAAAATTATAAAACTAATTTGAATTTATAACAGCTTAACTTCAGTAATACACAGAAACTGCTCCCCCAATAACTTCATTTCTTATTCTTTTCGGTTGTTGATGTCACGATATTACATCTTATACATTATGCATCTACAAATAAAAGATATGTTTTTAAGGCATTAGTCCTTAGGTTATGTAGAAAAGAAGTGCTGGTGTTAGAAACCAGGATTATAGCAATACTGGCTCTCGTAAGTGCCTTTGCATTTGGCTTTCCTGAGGTCTTTATTTCATCAGATGGCATATGTCACAAGTTACTTCCTTCTCTGCTTTTAAGATTCCATCTTTATCTTTTGATAGTTTGATTACGTGTCCTGGTGCAGCTCTCTGACTGTCCTGTTTGGAGTCTGTTGAACTTTCATATGTTTGTCTTGTGTCTGTCATCACATTGGTCAAGCTTTTGGCCGTAGTTCTTCACATGTCCTGTCAGCCCCTTTCTCATCTCTGCTCCTTCTGGGACCCAGGCAGCGCGTGGCAGTTTGCGTGGTGGCGCCTCACAGGCTACCTACTCTCTGTTCACTTATCTGCATTACGTTTCCTCTTTTTCTTCAGACTTGGTGCCTTCCATTGTCTTCTACCTGCTCCAATCTGACTTTGAACCCCTTCAGTGAAAACTTTTCAGTTATACTTTTCATATTTCATTCAGTTATACTTACCACATTTTTTTTTTTTTTGGTTTCTGTTTTAGGTTTTCTCTTTATTCATATTTATGTCTTTTCAAACAATGTTTTCTTCCTCCTCCCCATTCTACTCTCTCCTCTACTTGTTCTTATTTTGAGACAGGGTCTCACTAAATTGCTAAGTTGCCCACACTGGCCTTGAACTTGGGTTCTTTCTGCCTCAGCCTCCTAAGGAGCTGGGACTATAGACATGTGTCATTATAGCCAAACAATTTTTTCTTTTGATTTTTTTTGAGACAGGGTCTTCAGGCTAGCCTCAAATTCTTAGTGATCTTTACGCCTCAGCCTCCCAACTCCTGGGATTACAGGTGTGCACTGTAGAGCACCCTTCCCAGTCCTCACTGAGGTCTAGAAAGTTCACATTTGTAATCCCATGAGAAATTACTGGAATGCTAGTGAGTTAATTCCAATCTACCACTTCCAAAGCAACCCATGGGGAGAATAGACACGAAGGTGTATTTGTAGCTGTGGGGAGCCGAGGGCTCTTAAGTCCAGCCACGATGATGGCCACCTGGAGTGAAGGCTTTGACCCGAGGCTGAAAAAAGGAGTGGCTTGAGGATGAATGACTGTGAGAATGGCAGGAAGTAGGTGAGTGCCATGAGCTGGGCTGGGTAGGAGGCCTTAATCACCCCTGCTATATGCAGAGAAGGACATGCAGAAAGAGTAATCTCAGTAATACAGTTGAGACAGTATCTAATGTTTTGGGGTCAATGCTCCAGCTCTGAAGTGTAATCTTTCAAGCCTCAGGAAGTCACAGCCTCTGTCTTGAGGCTCGATCCCAGCCAGCAGCATGGAGTACTGGCTCTTCATCCTGCCTTGTCCTGTGGCTCGCACATGGGAACAATGGGAGTCTGGGGAAGGATGCCTGCCATCTTCAAAGACTAACTACTATCAGCCCCTCGGCTGGACCAATATGCACTGCTTACAGCCAGTTGAAGGGATAAGCAAAAGTCCCAGCCAGCTCTGTACCTATCAGTACAGGGAATAGGGCCAGGTTCAGCCAAAATGGAGACAACTGCTCCTCCTTCAAGGAGAGTTGCTCAGGTGGCCTCCACTGCACCACCATGCCCAGCTCAAGCAATGTTTTCTTGCCTTTACTCATTTCTTCCTTTAGATCTCTGAATATCTTTTAAGATGTTTTAAAATTTTAATGTCTCTCAAACTTAGTGTGTGTGTGTCTGTGTGTGTGTGTGGTATTGGGGATTTAACCTGGGGGGCACTTTATCACTGAGCTACACCCCAGCCCTTTGAATTTTTTTCTTATTTTGAGACAAGTTTTTACTAAATTGCACAGGCTGGCCTCAAACTTGGAATCTTTCCTGTTTCTGTCACCTGATTATTTGGAATTATGGGCATGTGCTACTGCACCAGGGTGTCGGGTGTTCTCAGGGACAATTTCTGTTGGTTTACTACTACTAGTATTATTATTTTTGAGGATGCCATACTTTCCTATTTCTTTGCAGACCTGTGTTTTTGTTGAAAACTGAATTTGTTTTTTTTCTTTTTTTTGAGATAGGGTCTGGCTATATAGGCCCTGAACTCACAGTAATTCTACTATCTCAGCCTTCCAAGCGCTAGGATTACAGACGTGACCATACCCCATGCAAACTGAACATTTTAATCTAACGTTTCTATGGAAATCAGATTTTTTTTTACCTTACTCAAGGTTTGCAGAGTTTTGATTTTGTTGTTGCGGTGCTGTAGATTAAGCCAAGGACCTCATACATGCTAGATAAGTGTTCTACCACTAAGCTACTCTCTCAGTCCTATTTTTGTTTTGATTGTAGGTTATCTGTGTTCTAGGAATCAGACTCAGTAGTAAACTTAAGATCTTCTTAGGTCTTTTTTTTTTTTTATCTTTTTGAGACAGGGTCTCACTATACAGTTCAGGCTGACCTTGAGCTCACTTTGTAGCTCAGACTGATCTTGAACTTGCAGCGATCCTCCTGCCTCAGCCTCATAAGTGCTGGGATTACAGTCACGTGCCACCATGCCCAGCCTTATGTCATTTTTGGATCTGAACCTTCACCTGGTCCTGAGCAGCAACCCTAAATTTTTCGTATATATACGGTTGCCCTGTACTCAGAGTGGCAGTCCACGGACAGGGCACAGACCCCTGTACCTGGAAGGCAGGGCCCCTTTTTGTATGTCTTGGCTCCTTCAAGCTGTGTTTAAATTGCTCCAGGAGTACCTGTGTTGACAGCCTGCTATGGAGTTGAGCTGCTACTGTGATAATTTTTTAAATGGCAAGAAATTAACTGGCATTTTACTATCTAAGTCTCCTAAGGAAGCTCTAACCCTTTAGTAGTCTCCAGAGTTCCAACATCGTTATATCACATTCTGTCAATGTCGTTATCTAGAGGAGAAAGCGTATTTTAGTGCTTCCTACTTCACCTGTCTTTCCAGAATCTGTTCCTTTAATGACGTTTTGATCTTGTTGGTTACTTCTATGACTCATTTTCCTCATCTGAATCACAGTGTTCTTGCCCCACCTGTGGGGCAGTTAGGATTAAGTAATACCTGTGACGTGCGTGATTGGGGACGGTGGGTGCTCAGTGAGTGGTAAGGACTGTAGTACCTTCGCGGAACTCATCGGGGAGGGCAGCCATGGTCCAGACAGTAGGTGTTAGGAGAGGCTGGTCAGGGGCATGAGACCATGGGGCCAGCTTCGCCTTGTTATGGGAGGTTCTTGGAGAAGGTATGTCGAGTCAAGCCCTGTATCTGTCGTTTACTGGGGCAGTTCAGAGACTGCGTCTAGTGGAGAGCAAGCAGGGGAAAAGCCTTGAATGTTAATCCAAAAGAACTGTTACCTCTTTTTCTTCTGTCAGGGAAGGGGTAGTGTCATTAGAGCGAAGTAGTTGGAAGCTCTGGCTCTTCTAAGTCAGACAACCTGGGTTCCAGTCCTGGCTGTACATAAGTGTGTAGGCACTGAGGAAGTCATTTCCCCCCCTTTCTCAGCTTTGATCATCTCATCTGTAAAACGGAAATGATAATATTTATTTACAGTATGGGTCAGGACTAAATAAAATAATGTATATAAAACACTTAGTACCGTGTCCTTTACATAGTACCCATTGAATAACCGATAGATTAAAAATGATTCAGCATCTCTCTTGGGAAATTAAATTTTTCTAAGCTACCGTGGCTGTATAACCTTTGTGTAGTGTTAGTCTACACCACCTTGGAATCAAGTATCACCTTCTCTTAGTGCTTGTCACTCTGCTGCCCCATGCTCTGTGAGGGCTCAGCATCATATGTGTACTGAGGATGAACTCTAAGCTCCTTACCCTGGTTATGAGACTTTTCATGGTCTGATCCCTGCTTCCAGCCTGCCTTGACAGCTTTATTTCTTATGTTCTCCTCTGGCTACAATGACCCCTTTTTTGTTGTTGTTGTTGATTTTGAGACAGGGTCTTCTTATACAGTATAGGCTGACCTTGAATGTACTGTGTAGCCCAGGCTGGCCTTGAACTCACAACGATCCTTCTGCCTCAGCCTCCTGAGTGCTGGGATGACAGGCATGTTCCAGGCTGCAGTGACTTTACCTTCTTGAACAGAGTGAATCTTTACTCCAAATTTACACTGCCTAAAATACTCTTCCTTCATCTTTTCTTGATTGACTACTTGTCATTCACATCCTTGCTATGTTGTTACTTATGAGAAAAGCTCTCCCTTTCATCTAGTATAAATTGACCGCATCACCTACCATAATCTAACCATCTATGTTAATCCTTTTTCTGTTGCTACACTAAAACACTTTAGACTGGGTAGTTTGTAAACATGTAAGTTTATGTTGGCTCTTGTTCTGGAGACTGGTAAGTCCAAGGGCTTGGTGCCCTCCCTACTTGTCCTCTGGTGATGGCCTTATGCTGCTTCGGCTCATGGTCGAAGGTTTAAGGGCAGACAGGCTTGTTTGGAAGAGGGAACTAGCACCTCTTTTTGGGGGGGTGTTACTGGGGTTGACTGCAGCGTCTTCACACTGAAATATATATCTAGTCCTTTTTGTTGTCTGTATTTTGAGGCAGAGTCTTTCTAAGTTGCCGAGCTCAATCTTGGTGATCCTTGTGCCTTAGCCTCCTGGGTTGCTGGGATTACAGACTTGTGACACTGTTCCTAGCTCACCATCATCTCTTAAAGGTCCTACCACCTGTCACTCCAGTTACACTGGGAACCTGATTTAACATGAGTCTAGACTGGAGCAACCTGTACGCAGACCATAGCACCAGCTGGTACCTGTTTAATGCTCCCCTGACTCTGTTTCTCCTTTCTCAGTGTGAGCTCTGTGTGTGTAAGGGCCCTGTCTGTCCGTCTGTCTCGTGTACAGTTTTCCTAGTGCTAGCGACAGTACTTGGCGTGTAGTACATGATTAAACAACATTTGTTGAATGAATGAGCTTGTGTTCTTGAGTGTGTTCTTTTATTACCCAGAAGCTGGGTACACAGGTGTTCATACAGTGTTTCGTTTCCTAAATAAATGTGATCACAAGGGATTTTTTCCTTGTTCATTATTTATTAAGTGCTGTCCCTCACTCTTATCCTCCTTTAATTGCAACAATCTGAGGAGAGGCTATTTTTCCCTTGCTTCATTTTATGTAGCTCTTTTTCTTCCTGGCATTTTGTTATTGAAAAGGGGGGTTTGTAGTTGCTGGGCTCTGAGCATTGATTTTTAGGTTTTCTGTTATAAGGAAGCAAGCTTTAATACATTTGCTTGGAATAAAACAAACATAAAAGCTCACCAGGACATGGCAAATTTATCTCACTCTGATTTTCCACTGACACATTTTGCAGTACTACCAGAGCTCTTAGGCAAGGTCATTAGCTAAGAATTGACAAATTGACAGTGGCTAGATAGAAACAAATTCACAGATGTGAATGGGTGGCAAGGTGAGATGTATGGAGAGGTCAGGGAGGATAGTGCTTCCCTTTGTGGCATTTGCCTGGTTTTTCATGGCAGACGCTGGCCCAGGACCAGTTTAACTGTCCCATCTTCACAAAGCCTGTGAAGATAATAGAAACTCTGCTGTGTGTCCACGTAGTATGGCAAAGATGATCCTTGTTTACTTTGCTGGAGCAGTGCCCCAAGCTCCCTGGAGTAAAGAGGAGTGGGGCTCTACCCACTTTTGTAAATGTTTGAGTTCTAGATGTTATTGGTACTCAAAGCCTTGGCCTTAGAGAATAAAACCCCAGGCAGGGATATAAGCAAAAAAGTGTATCTAGAGTTTGTTAGCTAGCAGAGAGATTGGTTTGTGTTTGTAAAAACATTCTTTGTGTTGAATCTGCAGGTACTGATCACTCCTTTTTGTAGTTCCCCTTTACCTAAGACTGTCTTCTTTTTTTTCTCTTGAAGAACATAGTTCTCTTAACCTGATTTAGATATTGCTGATTTTGTGTGGATGTGTGTGCATGCACACGCATGTGCTGGGATGGAACCCATGGCCTGTAGCATGTTAGGCAAGCCCCCTTCCACCTATGCCCCCTTCAGACTTTTTGAATTTTATTTTTGGGATTTGCGAGGCATGATCTTGCAGAGTTACCCAGGCTACCTTCGAATTTCGTATTCTCTTGCCTCAGTCGCTAGAGTAAATGGGAGCACAGTCATGTGTCACCATTTATAACTTATTGTTAACTGTTTATGAGTCTCTCTAGTGAATGGTATTAGCCTCCTTGTCAGTTCTCTCCTTGGTTATTTCACCTTTTGTTTGTTTTTTGGGACAGGGTCTCACTGTGTAGTCCAGGCTGGCTTTACACTCCTGTGTAGCCTAGGCTGATCTCAAACCCACAACGATCCTCCTGCCTTAGCCTCCTGAGTGCTGGGGTTATATGTGTGTGCCACCATGCCTGGCCATTATTTCCCTTTGGAAAGAGTCTGACTGCAGGTATTCTTATTCCTACCCTACAACTAGTCTTAATTTGCTGTAGTTACTGACCATGCTCCTGTGTCCATGTTGGAGAATCTTTCTCTTATGATTAAACTTATCCAGAAATCCACTTGTAATGAATTGCCTCCGTTCTTTTATATGCAAGAATTTCAGCTGTAAGCCCTCAAGATAGGCCTTGAAAGATTCTGGGGCCAGAAGGTGGCTTTTGGTAAGACAGTGAGTGGCTCTCATAAGAAACTTACCCTAGGCTTGAAAATCGTTAAGCCCGCTCTCACTTGCTTTTCCTCCACTCATCAGTCTTCTCTGTGCTAGATGATGATTCCTGTTCCTTTCATCTTTTCTCACTTGCTCTGTTTCCTGGCCTCTGTTATTTCTGCAGTTCCTCTTCAAAGAAGTGTTTTCTTTTAGGAGTTTTCACAGCTGTTGTGTGGCCACAGTTGTTGGTAGTTTCCACCCAGCTATAACTTTTTTCTGCTGTGATTGTGAAAGGTGATTGGGATGGGCAAGGCATACTGTTACACACTCCTCCCACACCACTGTGGCGTCATCTCTACTTACATGTCATGTAAAGGTAGATGAGCCAGAAAGACCCCAGGCTGGAGATGCTAAATGACCTTTAGGGGTGGTGATGACCATAATTTCTGTGATGCTTAATCATGCTCTGTTTTGGGGAGGGGCAGGTGGTACTGAATATTGAACCCAGGACCTTAACACTGAGTTACAACCCCTGAGCTTTTAAAATTTTGAGACAGAATCTTGCTAGGTTGATGCATTGGCCCAGGCTGTACTTAAATTTTCAATCCTCTGTCTTTAACCTTCCTGAGTGCTAGGATTATGGGAGTGTGCCACTGTGCCCAGCTAGACTTCCTGGTTTTTTAAAATTTTGTTATTAACATTAAAAAATAACAAACCAAAGTTGCATTTTTATTTTGTGTTGCATTGGTTTCCTCTACTTTCCTTAAAACTAGTGAAAACTTCTTTAAAAGTAGCTGCCATCTTTGTATTCATGAGGATTTGGTAAATCAGACCTCCCAGCTCTGCCCCTATACTTTCCACCCGTGCATCTAATAGAATAGTAGACTGCTGTAGAAACAACTTTCACAGTCCTGCACATGCACATGCACACATGAACACAGCTGAGTTCCAAGGAATAGACACTTCTCTGAGAGCAGCTCATCCTGTTTCATGCAAATGCTCTTCCCTGTAGCAAAATTTAGACTTTCAAAGAGATAGAATTAGTGACTTCCTCCCACCAAAAAAAAAAAAAAAAAAAAACCCAAACCCTCAAAGCTCTTAAATCTTAAAAAATCTGGCACTCAGAACTTCAGCCTTAAAAGCAAGCAAATTTCAAACCTGGTACAGTAAGACCCTTCTTTCCTCTGATCTTTTCCTGTTTTCTTTCTCAGTTTATTTTAACATCCCCTTTCATGGTCTTACCTTTCAGAAAGTTGATTCAGACCTTCTTGCTGGGTCCTGGCAGGAGAAGCAGCAGGGCTTCTGGCCTTAATTTATGAATTATATTTCTTCTCTATTCACTGCCCTACTTCTAACCTCCCAGTGCCCTGCTGGCCCTTCCCCCTTCAAAAAGGGCAGTGTCATATAGTGACATGTAGCTTAGGAATTGGGTGGCATCAGTACTAGTCTAGTGATTTGGGCAGAGTTTGGAAGCCAATTTTGTGTATGTACTCTTTTTTAAAAGTTAATTTTATTAGTAATTTTATTGGTAAAAGTTAATTTTATTTAGATAGACATAATGATCACATTTATTATAGGGGATTTATTCCTGAACATAATACATCTTTATTCTTCTTTCTTCCCCAATCCCCTTGGTGTAGGAGGAGATATCCCTCCCTTTAGTACCATCTTTGTGTCTCTTTGCCCCTGTAGCCTCCATGAACTCTCTCGCAAGGGGAAATGGACAATTATTTATCATGATTAATTCTGGGGCATTATCTTATGAAGTTACACAATAGAATTTTAAAATTTTTTTCCATGTCTTTAGGGGCCAATTTGAAGAAAGCTCAAGCAATAATTAGGACTAAGCAAAGAAAACTAATTTGGAGGCAGAATAGTATAAGCTTAAAGGAAAACAGAATGATACATAATGAAGAGGAGTTTGAGCTTTTAACTTATTCCTTCTCTTTTTTATTGCTTTTTTGGTTTTCTCTTCCAGATGTGAGAACTGTCCATTATTTCCCTGGTGGTAGAATGAGGGGCTCCTCCTGGGGAAGCCTGCTGAGATTCTGGCAGTGGAGGGCCAGGGGTGGACTGCTTTCAGATACTGTCGATCTGGGGATTTTGGGTTCATACATCATTCATACATAAAGGTGTAAACTTGATTTCTAGACACCTTCTGTCCCCAGATTCTTAGTATCAAACCGTATTTTCCAGATTATTCTCTGGGAGGATGTGGGAAATTCTGGAAGAAATTTTCTGGACAGTTTGAAGTGACTTTGTGAGTCTTTCTGAATACTTCAGAAACTCAAGCCACAGATTTGTGGATTTGTCTTCGTAAGATGTTTTCTAGACGAAGTAGTAAGGCCCTCCAGTTCTTTCGGTAGGCAGGCAGTTTGATATTATATTTAAGACCTTGGCCTCTGCCATCGATTTGCTCTGTGATTTTGGGAAGGTGGCTTAATCTCCCTGAGTCTGTTTCCTCACAATAGCAAGATAATGATGCAGGTTTGGTGTGAGTTCATTAGCTGGTAAATAAATAATGTTAGCTGTACTTGTTACTCGGGATACTGATGGAAAATGAAATTGAATTTTGCTATGGCTTGCATATGTCCCACAAAAGTGACGTATTGGGAGCTTAATCCCCACTGCAATAATATTGTGAAGTGAGGCCTTTAAGAAATGATTAGGTGAATGGATATTGAGGTGTACACCTATAATCTCAGCAATTTGAAAGGCTGAGGCAGGAGGATCACAATTACGAGGCTAGTTTGGGCAACTTAATGAGACTCTGTCTCAGAGAAAAAATGAAAAAAAGTACCAGTAATGTAGCTCAGTGGTAGAGTGCTTATCCAACATGCATGAGGCCCTGGGTTCAATTCTCAGTACTGCCCAAAAAACTTACTGGGTTGTGAGGGCTTTGAAGTCATGAGCGGATTAGTGCTGTTCGCACAGAAGTTGTCTTCTTATAAAAGGAATGAAATCGGCCCTCCTCTCCCTGTGATGCTTTCTGTCATGTTACGACATAGCAAGAAGACCCTCATCAGATGCTGGCCCCTTAGTTTGAAATTCTCAGACTCCAAAACTGTAAGAAATAAACCTCTGTTCTTTGTAAACTACCCAGAATTGAACGTTCTGATATAGTAGCACAAAACCAACTAATATCAATCTTCTTGTCAAGTGAAAACAGGAAGAAGAATTTGAAGGTAGATAAGTGGATGAGGGAGAGAAAAAAATGATGTAGCAAAATGAGAACACTGGGTACTTGATGAGTTATCTGTTGTTTTACTGCATTTGTAAATTTCTGACCTTCCCCTTTGTTAATCTGCCAGACTGTTCTCCCAGGAAGCCCTTTAGCTCCTCAGCAGAGATTCAATAGCCACAACAGCTATGGTGTCCTCCATTACTAATATATCATCATTTTAATAAAACATACTGCTGTGTTTTGCCACCTGCAATTTGAAGTGTTATAAATAATTAAAGTTGAACTGTACTTGTCAGAATAAGTTCAAAAAGTACCTTTTGGGATGCAGTGTCTTTGTCCTGACAATGTGTTTATTAGCTTGCTTGCTAATTTCAGAACTGGTTAGCTTGAAGCACATCTGTGCCGGCTTGCTCACACCAGCTCTCAATCTGAACGCGCCCAGAGAGGGAGGCAGGGAAGCTCCTCCTCCCAGGGTTCCTGGGAGTTATAAAGTGGTGAACAGTGGTCCTTCTTAAGGGCAGAGAGGAAGATGAACTACGTGAGGACTGATACTTCTCCCCCAACCCAGCTGTGTGGGAAAGAGGAAATTGTGGGCTGATGAAGCAGAGTGATAGAAGTTAGGAGCTTCTTGATAATTTGGGAAACAGTGAAGTGCAAACAAAAAGATGAAAACCTTGCTTTCTCTTGAGACCTTGGATTCTGGGCTACCGTGTTTCTCTTCCTACCTGCTTGGTAGAACACTTACAAGGCTGTTTCAGCCTCAGATGAGCTTTGACTGAGATGGTGGTAGAGGAAGGGAGAGGCCCTGCAGCAGGAGATGTGTCAGTGCTAGTTGCTTCAGTTCTGGGCAGTGTCACTCATCATCAGACAGTGGAGAGATCCAGCTTGGGGAGGCTGTAGTAGCAAAGGAGCAAGAGACAGCATTCAGAGTGCAACCTGGAGTGACCAGGACCTAGGTTCAAAGCCTGGTTTTGCTACTGCTGTTGAGGTTATTAAATTCCTGTGCCTTTTGTAACAAATTAATACAAACTTGGTGGTGTAAAGTAACTGATTTATTTTCATACAGTTCTAGAGGCCAGAATTCTGAAATGAGTATCAGTGGGATAAAATCAAGGTGTTGGCAGGGCTATACTCTCTCTAGAGGCTTTAGAATGTGCTATGTTTCTTGCTCTCCAGTTCTGGTGCCTATTAACATTCCTTGGTTTATGGCCACGTCACACTAATCTTTAAGTCGACCATCTTATCACCTTTTTATGTGTCTGGGTCAAATTTTGCTCTGTCCTTTTTTTTCCTTAGACCTTTAAAAAAATTTTTTTTTAGGCAGGGTCTCACTGTGTAGTTCAGGCTGGCCTCAAACTTACTGTCCTGCTTCAGCCCTGAGTGTACTATCATACCTGGAATTCTGGCTCTCTCTCTCTTTTTAATAGGAAAATTATGATTATATGTAAGGCCTACCTGATAAGTATAACTTGAAAACCCTTAATCATATCTGCAAAAAGTTCCTTTATAAGGTAACTTTTTAAAATCTTTTTTTAAAAATTAATTTTAGTGGTACATTTTATTTATTTATTTTTGAGACAGGGTCTCACTCTGCAGTTCAGGCTGGCCTTGAACTCACTATGTAGCCCAAGCTGGTCTCGAACTCACAGTGATCTTCCTGCTTTAACTTCCCGGGTGCTGGGATTATAGGCATGTGCCACCATGCTTGGCATTATTGGTACATTTTAGATATGCATAATGATAATATTTATCATAGGGAATTTATACCTGTACATGGTATACTTTGATATATCTTATTTTCCCATTCCTCTCCCTTCAGCCCTTCTCCCCTCCTTTTTTTTTGGTCTTTTTTTGAGGCAGGGTTTTTCTATATAGTTCAGGCTGGTCTTGAACTCACTTTGTAGCCCAAGCTTGCCTCGAACTCAGCAATCCTCCTGCTTCAGCCTCCCAAGTGCTAGGATTACAGGTGTGAATCACCATGTCCTGCCTTCCCCTCCTTGTTTACAGAAGTTTTATTTTCATTTTTTCCTTCTGTTCTGTTTTTTTTTTTTTTTCTTGTCTCTTTTCCACCAAGGTAACTTTTATATGTTCCAGGAATTCAAATCTGGTAGCTTTAGGGAGCTATTATCTGCATATCGTACTGGATGACCTTGGGCCAGTGACTTTTACCAGTGTGAACTTATTTCCTTATTTGTAAAATAAAAAATGGTAATAATGTCTTTTGTACTGAATTTCGTGAGACTTCAACAAAATCTTGTATGTTAAACCCTTTTTGTAGATAGTTGTAGATATCCAGTATTACTACCTATTGTTTGGGTATCTTCTGTGAAAGGGAGAGAAATTGTTTGTTGAACAGTTTTTTGTGCTGATTCAGCTCCCCCTTTTGCATATGTTAGCTCTTTTTGCCCTAGAACCTCTGGCCATCACCTCCCATGGTCATCAGGTATCCCCAAGACCATCCTCTTATTTAGTCCTCCTTTTCCCTTCCCAGTCTGTAAACTGGTCTTTTGGAACGTGTCTTTTCCTTCAGGGGTGCTGTGGACTAAATATATGTGCCCCTCTCAAAGTTACATGTTGCATTCCTAACCCCACGTGCAGCTATATTTAGAGTAAGAAAGTAATTAATATTAAGTGTAGCATAAGAGTGGAGTCTTCATCCCGAAGAGCTAGTGTCCTGGTAAGAACTGATACCAGAGTGTCCTTTCTGTGCACACATTGAAGAAAGACCAAGTCACATGAGACATTGTGAGGTGACTGTGTGCAAGTCATGATGAGAGCCCTCACCAGAGACTGAATTGGGTAGAATCTTGATCTTGGACTTGTAGTCTCCAGAGTTTTTGGAAAATAAATTTTTTATTGTTTGAGCCACCATTCTGTGGTATTTTCTTGTGGTGGCCTGAGCACACTTAATTCAGGATCTGTAATGTGGCTGTTAAGCACTTGTGCTCAGACACTTAGAAATAAGCTTGGAAGCTGGAATTATTCCCAGTTATTATTCAAGATCGGTTGCTGTGTGTTGCTGCTTTCCCATGGATCATTGTAACTCCATAATGAAAGAGGGAGAATATTACTTTTACAGTGGTATTTAATATCTGATAACCATTAGCCAAAAGGTATGTGTCCCCAGCGAGGTACTGTAACTATATTTTGTCTGTTCTCTTACCTGCTGTTTCATGAACACATCCCTGAAGCGTCTTAATCTGGTTTTTCATATTTGTCTTCAATTGAGGAATGTTCTGATTTGCAACTTTGGGGAATAAGTACTATGTTCATTAATTTCTGTTTTTTCTTCCCTTCCATTTGTTTCTTGTTCCTTGAGAAATTTTTCCCTCTAAATCTATACTAACAGGAGACAAGCCACTTGATTAAAGGGTACTTTACAACACTGGTTTCTCTGGCTCCTTTGGCTTAGTGGTGTAAGAGCTGTGTCAGCTTTTTCTTCACTGTTAAAGGTCTCTCTCTAGTGTGAGCTCAGATGACTAAGAGATTTTGATGGGGAGAATTGTCTAACCCAGGCACATTAAAGAATTTCTTTTTTTTTTAAGAATATTTTTGCACTGGAGTGTTTCTGAGCAGGGGGTGGGAAGCTGGTTTTCTTTTTATTACTGGTTCAATCACAGACGTTAATCAAATAAGTGTTACCGACAGGACACTGTGTATCGTGTCATGGGGACATGGTTCTTGGTTCATAGAGATGCTCAGTGCTTGTTAATGAAATGAATGCATGGCTGGATAGAGTGGCCTTACCCTTCAGAGATCTAGAGGCAGGCTAGAGGGTCAGTGCCCGATGCTAGTAAATGAGGGGTGCTGTAACTTCCCTGGAAATGTAACAGTTAGGAAGAGCCTGTGAAGGCCATGGTGCCACTTGGCTCTGTAAGAGGAAGCAGTAGAGGGAGAAGGCGGTGATGGCTTACTTTGCCTTTAACTTTTCCTGGAATTTTGCCGTGAGTCTTCTTCATTGTAGGTGGGGCCTGTTACATATGTTCCATGTAAGTGTAGATATTTTATAAATGCCAAGTGATCATCCAAGACAGTTGAGGGAGGAGATGGAAAAATAATAGTCTGGACAAGTCGGCTCAGGATGGAACAGAGGCTGGGACGTACTGTGTGTAAGTGAGATGCCAGGGAATAGGGCTGAGGACGGCGAGCCAGCGAGGGCGGGAAGGATTTGAATTAATCTGGAACATAATGGGAGTCTAGCTTGGAGAGGTCTGATCCTGAGGAGTATTAGAAGGATTTCTGTCAGTGACAGTGAGGCAGACTGTAGTTGGCTTGGGACACTGGGGGAAGAGACACTAGGAAGATTGACTTAATTCTGAGGCCTCATTCTTTGTACCATCTATACCCCTTATGTCTGCCCATTATGACTTATGTGGTAATTATTTGTGTAAATGTCCTTTTTGTCTCCTAGGAGGCAGGAGAGGAAGCTAAGTCATCTCTGTAGCTCAGTTACTGAACGCAGTTCATCATGTAGCAAATGGTACAGTGAATGGCTGATGCCCGTGCTGAAGGTTATGGCCTGGACCAGCTATCTGGGGTTGGGGGGTGTAGTGGCAGTGGCAGTGGCTGCAAGTGGCTTTAGGAGGTGAATAGGATAGAACTGAGGTGCGAGCCTGACAGACTGTGAGCCATCTCTCAAGCATTTATTAGATTTTTCACCTGTGTGGAGGATCAAGCTAGTTGTGACTCTTAGGTACATTCTGTGTAAATGCGGAAGGGACATGGTCCTTTTCTCTGCAATGCTTATGGTCTAGGGAGAAGGACAGCTATATAAGAAAGTGTAGCCGGGCACAGTGGCGCACACCTGTAATTCTAGCACTCCAGGAGGCTGAGGCAAGAAGAATCAGCTGTTTTAGCCCAGCCCGGGCTACTTAGAGACTTAGTAAAAGCCTGTCTCAAAAAAAAGATTGGAGATGTAGTTTAATGTGAAGACCTTGGATTCAATCCCCATTACTGACCTCCCCCAAAAAAGCATAATAAGTGTTATGATCATGGAAGCGTGAATGCTCTGGCAACACTGAGTCTTTTCTGTGGGGAGGTTTGGGAAAGATCTCCTAGAGGAAGGAGGTTTTAAACTGACAACTTTAGGGTGAGTAGGAATTTGTCAGATAAAGAGGAAAGGAAATGGCGTTCCAAGCAGAGGGAGTGATGTGCAAAAGCCTAGAGGTGGGAGATGAGATATCTTAGAGCAGAAGGAAAAATGTTGTATAAAGGCAGCTGTAGACAACGTGAGGATGAGAGGGAAGCTATGGATATTGATGGGCTCTGGCTGGTAGAGGGGTTTGGGTAAAGAATTTGGCCTTTATTCTGAGGGTCCTGGAAAAACATTGAATGGTTTCTAGCCAGGAAGGATGGGTCAGATTCAAGCTCTGGATATAGAATAATCTCTAACATTTAATCAAGGGGTACACTTATACTGCAATTTGCTGATCTTGTACTTCAGACTCCTTTGACATTGTAGTGAAACCTACCCGTTAGCTCCAAGTCACAGTCTTAATGTGAGAGTCTGACACATGGGAGAACGTGGTCTGCCTGAGGCCTGGGTGCCTACGGTTTGATCTTAGCCCCGCAGCCCAAGGCGGCACGGCTGAGTGAGCGAGGTTCAGGATCGCTGCTCCCACGTCTTTGGCAGCTCTCAGCGCTCACCGCAGAGCCCCTGCACGCTAGCTTAGAATTCCTCAGCCGCTGTACCTTCCTTTGCTTCGTGCTTCCTACAAATTGAAAATTTTTTATGACAATGTCATATTAAAAGGAGAAGTTTTAAAAAGCAAGACTGAGAAATAAAGACCTCTTTGCTGTTTTTCCCTGCAAGGGAATTTGAGGAAATATAGAAAGTCTAAGTTTTATGTTAAATATCCTTAGGGTTTCCTTTCCTTCCCTTTTAAAAGTTTTTTCCACTATTAATCTAATTTCCTGTCTTCGATTATTGCTTAGCATTAAGTGATATAATACAATAGTAGAACCATGTTAGCCCTCCTGCACATATGTATATTCATGTATATTCCTCTATACATACATACATACATTTTTGTCTTTTTCTTTTCTCCTTTCCTTCGTCCCATCCGTTCTCTGTTTTTGAACAGATTTCCTTCAT